>OU343033.1:1421849-1659472 GCA_910593735.2 Ectemnius lituratus
ATCCGTTTTGATACTCAAACAATCGAAAAATCAAGCGTTCGTCAAAGTCCGAGAACCTTCGAAAAATCGAAAATTTGTCAAGGGGTACATATGCAAAAATTTGCGAAAAAATGAATTTTGAGCTAGGGCTCTGCAATTTATATCACTTCTTCCTTGATGCAAGAAAACATTCTCCATCAAATTTCAGCCCCTGAAAAGATCGGGAAGATTGCAAAACGTGGAAGAAACCGTCTGTCGTGATTCACTCCGTGTAAGTTCACGCGACACACGACACAAGTGACATTACACGGCTAACAAAACAATTACGCAATGTCGGTATTACCGATAATTCGATGGTAAGAAGCTGGTTCCATTCTATCTGTTACACTATGCCTGATTGTACCTGCTGTACCGTGTCAGTCAACTTATCAGAAAACTCGGTAATAGAATATTGTATAATTACTTTGTGGTTAATGTAATGAGGGACAAAAGTTTATGAAAAATATATGTATATACATACGTTTAATAAATAATCATTTACAGCTTAATTACGTAAAATATCTAGCTCTTCTGGTGTGACGTGCATTCGCAATTCTTTTTCTCGTATCACATCCTGTATTTGTGTGAGCAATTGAGGGGCAACTTCTGCCGCATCTATATAGATTCCTCTTGTCCAAGGACATTGTCCAACACTTTGATGATATACCTCTTCCCCTTTTCTTTCGCACAAATCATTCTCTCGTAAGAGGAGCATAAGCAAACGCCATAATAAGGGACAGCACTTTGTAGCTGGGATTCTGTAAGCAATGTAGACCAATATAATTACATTGTAGAACTAAAAACATATGATTAAAAGATTCAATACCTTGATAATGTTTGGTGGAATGACAGTAACTTGTTGATTGCCGCTGCAGAACTAACGGGATCTTCGCATTGCTTCAAATAATGAATTCTTCTTCGACTAGATAGGCACATAGCAATAGCTCTCCAGATTGTAAGTTTTGTACTTTGAGTATTGAACTTCCAAATAGGTAATTCACTCTGAAACACACATAATAAATTTAACACAAATTGCTCAACTTATCAATTATATTATTAGGGTATCTCATACTTCTAGGTAAGCAAGTAACGATAGCGCGAAAAAGTTATCCGGATATGTATCCAACATTTCTCTCAGTGGAACATCCAATATACTTTGCGTTTCCTGTGTTTTTTCACAATGTAACTGGAGCAGTGCTATTTTGGCTTCATATAGATATTCCTGTAAAAAATATGTTTTGCTCAGAGACCGTACTTTCGAATTATAATACATGCGAAGGAAAGTAGAATTACTATGCCAGAATTCTGTACCTGCAAGGATGGACAATCTTTACAATGATTTATGCAACATTGAAATATGCGCATTGGCTCATTGATTTCGAAATTGTGTTTTATATACAGAATGTAGGCATAACAAATAATTGTGTCACAATTATAGTCAGGCATAAAAAAGGTGCTCCATTCATTCTCTGCAGGTAATTCTTGCAAAAATTCTTGCATACAGTTTTCTAAATACTCTTCCACGAGCAATAATTGATTCTCGTTCTGTCCAGGTACCATCTGCTCAACCATAGTGGTTATTTGCGTTTTGCAGTCTTTATTGCATATGGCTGAATTTAATAAAGTCTCAATATATGTTCGGTAGAGACTGAGTAGTGCAGCTTTTTCCTCAATTGTTGTTAATGTTGATGGACATGTACCCTGAGATTGAATAGCAGTTTGTAAAATATTAATGCAACTCTCAAATCTATTCATTTCTCGCTCTATAAGAGCATATTCTCTATAGAAGTGTAAATTATTTCTGTTGCTCTCTCTCTTTAGAAACTCTTTCAGGGATGTTTTCAATTTCTTGCCTCTGTAAACATAAGAAAACATAAATACAAACTGCATTTAATAGCTGTAGATGTAATAAAAGGAGGAGTTTTGCTTACTTGCTATCATATTTTAGAGGATCTTCTTTTTGAATAAAGAGCAGAATTCTTTCGAATCGAAGCCACCAAACATATATGCTTGTCCGCTGAGATAGCGATAGACTTTCGGCTATCGTGCGAAATACTTCTCGTATGAAGTCCAGATAAGATTCTTGTGCTGGATGAACTACCATGTATTGTGGGCCCGATGTTAAACGACCTTCAAGAATTCCACGAAATATTTCTTTTCGTTGTGTATAGAATGCCATTTCGCCAACTGCCGGGTACAAGAATGGCAGCAATGCTTCAGAAGAGTCTATGGACCATTCACATTGCTTCAGCTGCAATGCCTTTAGCATACAATCTCTAGTTGGTAGCAATGGTACTTTCAGTGACAATAAAGAATAAATTGCCATTCGAAAATTGGAATCCCGGGACAGTATTGGATGTACAAAATCTGCAACATCCTCAGGCAGAATAAATCTTCGCGAGTCTCCAACTAATTCTAAGTCTTGTCTGCTAACACTAATCCAGTGGCAATTTTCTCTCAATGATTCTATCCTTTGCCAAAGTTGATTAAGTGGTAGTCGTGATAATAATATCACTTCCTCCATGCCAATTAATCTTTTCTCGTCTATTGTTTTTTCAAAAGACAAACTATTTTTATTTAAGCTGAGATTCAGATTCAAATTCAGACGTATCGTTTCCCACATCTGCTCCCAAAGGCCAGTGTGTCTCAAGAATGTTAAGCACCAATTTAGCATTTCTAATAGTCTATCATCGTATACTCTGGTGTTCGTTCTGGCTTTTTGTTTCAAGATGCAAAAACACTTTGAATATAATTCTAAGACTTTTGGAACAGTGCACATAGCTACTGAAGTTTGAGTGACCATAATATATGCCTTCCAGAGTACATCACTACCAGAGCTCTTGTTTACCATTGATTCCAGTTCATTAGAGAACTGATCTGCTGGCAGCAGTTCACCCATGAAAGACAATTTTAATTTCAGCAAGTCTATTGATTCAGGATTCTTCTCTATTGCTTTTTCCACTATGGACAACTTCTTTAAAAGATTGGGTCTTGTACCATCATTTATTGATTTATATCTTAATAAACTGGCTAAGTTATCCTAAAAACATACTCATATAACAATTGGCCAATAATTTATGATGTAATTCGTGCGTCATGTGTCTTACCTGAACTTCTATATATTCAATCCACAAAGGCACATTGTTTGGTTCATTTGATAATCTTTCATTACACTCTTTTATTTTAGCCCTAAGTAATTCATCAGCAGAAGTCAACCATGAGCAGGTAGTATCTTCTTCGTCAGCGATATTTTTAACTGTCTCCTTTTTTATAATGGTCTCTTTCTTTCTTTGCCGTTCTAAAAGGTCTAGATTTTTTGTGTAGTATCTTTCAGAAGCAACTTTACCCGAGTGTCTATGAGTAATGAATCCCAAGGAAATTGATGATGCGGCATACAACGGTCTTACTCTGGAGCAAAGTGTGATTACTGTATTATTTCCCTTGTCCCTATATTTATCTTCAAAATATACATCCTTGACCTCCGGTGCATAATCTTGTCTGCTTCTCTTTTTATTATAAATGTGCCTCCTCTTTTCCTTCTTTTTCTTTTTACCATGTCTGAGTTTTAAGTCCTCTATGGAATCAGTTCCTGTTTCCAAGAGAACTTCTGGATTTAATTCTAAAGGTGTCTTGCTATGCAAATTATCAATGGAAGATTCATCACAGGAATCGGATGATACATAAGTGGAAGGCTCTACTGGTGGTATGTTTGTACTGTAGCTGGAGTTCTCCAACCAATTTCGTTCTTCGCTCTCTGAAATGTGTATCACAAAGCCCATCGTTAAATTTGCTCTTTACTGTTCGAAAATAATGTTCAATCTAATATTACATAATGTTATAAGTACCGTCAGATTCATGTTTGCAAACAGGAGCACTGGACGTGCTACCCTCCGAATAGGCTGGGAATAAAGACATGTTTTATTCGCCTTTCATTTTCATTATAGCTATTAAGTTTTCTTTACGCAATCCAGTGTCGGCGAAAATAATAAATTTCACTAATCGCAACTGTCAAAACAAATTTGTGTATAGTAGAGAGCCCGTAAGGTTAAATATACGGTGCATATAACCCATATAACGTACATATATAACTGTACATAACTATACTGTACCTGTCGCAGTTTGCCAATGGCGTCCGTGTCTGGCGGTGATATCCGGGTTTTTAATTTTTGGCAGCTTGGATTTTGAATGAAAAAATTAGAATAAATTGCATAATGTGCCCCTCATCCACTGAGATATCCCTGATTTTTTACTTATACATGTACTGGTATAAGAAATATTTTCTTATATGTTTTCAATTTTTATCAGAAGACTCGGTAGAGTCTCGCGCACAGTATATAGTTATTGGTGTAAAAGTCATTATTTTCAATAGGGTATTTTTTCAAAGAAATGTATAAGGCCTTATCATTTGTTGTGTCATTTTTATTTAATGTTTCGTCATCAATAGTATACATTCACCTTATCTACAAGATATACATTCGGTAACGATTTTTAGAGTTTTTTTCTAACCAACATATATAAATATGCAGCAATTCGGTACTGCAATTTTTTTCGTTAATGCCTCACATTCCAGATGTTTCGAATGTCGCGGCGAAGCGTAGAAAGTTGTAGGGTAACGGTTTAATTACCCTATAGCAGATACATTTATTTATTATTGTATATAAATCATCTGTAATTTGACTGGTATATTGACAATTGGGCATTGCAAAATTTTGCGTTACATCAATTACTAGTTTATTCGTATCGATTCGATTAGAATCTATGCTTCCTCGCCGAGTTCCTTGTCAAACAAATAGACACCTAAACCTTCTCCAATTCTCTCCAGATTTGTCACATGGTCGGCAATCTGCTTGATGGAATCCACTTGCTCTTGCAAATACTCCGTTTCCAAAAAGTCCAAGAAATTTGGGTCTTGACGCAACGAACCGACGGTATGTAAGGCCAAGAGTTTCTTATGGCATAGTTGGACAGAAAAATATGTTATATTTTGTTTACTTTATTTAATTTGTTTAGGGTTGCGAAGAGCAGCATTACGATGGACCAGACTCGAAGCTATCTCGAAATTTGCATGGAGCAGTGGAATCAACAAAAGTTTAGTTCGTGCTTTGTTGGAGGAGCTGGGATTTGAACCCAGGACTTTCCGCATGCGAAGCAGACACTCTACCACTGAGTTACACCCCCGAGACACGGAGTATTAACTGAACCGCTCGAATATCTGTACCGCGTTAATAGTCAAGGCAAAAGTGCAATTTGATACTCGTTCCTAATTGGATTTACACCGGCAGTTTCAATATCGAATTAGTATCGAAAAGTTCGAGGTACTTTCAACAGTAAAAGGCCACATACAATCGGATATAGACAATATAATGAATATTCGTTCAACTTTAGCGGCATGTGACTTTTAAACTAAATACCTCATTAACAGTTTTTTCAAGGCGAAGTGCTTCCGTCATCGCATCTTTTGCGCTCTGCCAATCGTTCATTGACGGCTTTGCAATATCTTTCAACACAATGGAACCACCACGCTTGTTTTGATACTTCATAAATTTCATCGCATGCTCTCTCTCTTCATCGGAGGCTTTCTTGAAGTATTTGTGCAGGCCGGGTAGAGCGACGTCACTTCTGTCAAAATAATATGCCTGGAAGAAGAGAGCGTGTAGTACAGTCCAACGCTTTCCTATTCCAAGTCAGTCAACCAATCATAAACATCGTAAAATTCTTTAACCAACTGACCATAGAGAGATAGACATAACTAGCGTAGAGTTCTAGGTTGATTTGATCATTAAGGAGTGCCTCGCACTCTTCATGGAAATTCTGTCTGACTTCACTCATGATCGATTCTCACCACCGTCCCAATGTTTGGTTACGTTCTGGTTCTCGATAAGTAAAGTTCCGTGGTAAGTGGAAGACTGAACTTTGTGCACCTCCTAAAAATCTTGTTGTTAACGTCGCCCTCCACGCACGATACTGCACTAGCTATGATGGCACGAGCTTGACAAATACTATCGCGTATTGCGTTCTTCCAAGTCTCCCGGGTCGAATCGATAGGTATATTCGTATACATATATCATAACTGCGTTCCTGACTTGCGCGATTGGAGGACCTGCGCGCGTCCTATCTACTCCACTGCGGATCACTGACAACTGTTGGCTGTTCTTCGCACCAGCCGTTGGGAATCTTGCAAAATACATATTCGGACCATGCGACTTGGATTCTCACGTAAGCGTGGCGCTCTTCTCCGATACTTTGCCATGTAGGCAGGTGCGACTGCGCTTACCATGCTTTCAAATATCACCAAATTATACTCAGCTTTGGTTCCCAATATCTTCAATGCTAGATCTACAACTTCTTCTAAATCTCCAGGTCATATATTTTATGAAATTAGGAAATAAGTAATATCCGAAACAGCGTTTGTTGTTTGGATTTCTACGGGTGATGCAAAGGAATAGGGAAGAGTTATTAGAAGTGCACACCGATGATGGTTTGTCTCATTTATTAGCAATTTTCGGGGAAAGAATACATATTGAATAGTAAAGGAATAGTACTGGGTTTCAGGGGAAGCCGTTGACTGTCCGAGGGTAGATAATACTTTCGGAGTCCGACTCAATCGATGTCTCATGGAAGCCCCATCATAGCCGCTGTCACACGCACAAGAGTCTTATGTCTAATCTTGTGCAGTGGCCAGCAGCTGCACTGAGGTCCAATATCTTCATTGCACTTTGTAAGTACATTGCTCACATCATATTTCCATTTCTTCCGTATTCTTGGTAGTATGCCGAAAAAAAGAGCTCTACTTCCGCAACTTTTTTCTTGTTATTACCTTTAACTCATGAATGAAGGAACTTCTTGTGTTTTTCGATACATACACGAAAATATGAATGTTTTGATAGATTCGTTTAAGGAAGAAGGAACATAAATATGATCGACTGTCAGGAAGTTGGTTTTAGGTAGGAAACTCTTGAAATACTGACTAGTCGATCGAGCACATCGCGGTTGCTGAGTAGCTGTACAGCTTTAGAACTACTATCCCGGTGGTTAGATATGCTGTGGGGACTAGACCATCTGCTTGTTTTCTAGGTCGATAGGACAGTTCACTTCGAATACAAAATTCATTGTCTTCGATCTTACGAAGCGGAGGTTCTCTTTGTTGGTCGTATTCCACAGACCCTAGTCTACAAGCATTTGATTTGCCGGACTTAAAGTTTAAATCACATGTTCTTTCATTCAAGCAATAATTCCGATCTATATACATTTTATTTTCCGACAGGATTGATACCACTCGCAAGATAAAACAAGGATCGTCTACTCCTTCAGTCACCGGTGAATCTTTTAGTAAATACTTTAAACGGCGCGTATTTTATAAAGGACTCTCTTTCAAAAAGCAGATCAAAATCGAAATTGTCTTATGGCTAAAAGCCTCACCATTTCTACCGTTTGTAACTACTATGTCTTCTCTCTTGCTGTCCTTGATATTTACGATGTCGTTCACACGGCTGCAAATGAATTCACGTATACTGGCAAGGTGATAGTATTCCACACACTCGATCGCTCCCAAGGAAATATCCTTCAAAGAGAGATGCATCAGGACACCGCTGGATGGAATGATATCGTGTACTTGGTGAAAATATACGAATTACACTCGAACGAAGGAAGAAGAAGAACTGTCATTAATTTTAATATAGTTCACTGTGCCGTGGAACTTTCAACCGCGGCTGGAGCTCGATAACTGACCGAATAGAAAAAGTGTTCACTTGTCTCTAGGTTCGAAGCACAACTGCCCACTGCCGATATTTTCTTAGTTCACCCTTGGTTATATACCGGCACACCACGTGGTCATTTAATCCACTAGCCAATGGCGGGGTAGTTTTAGCCATCCTCATCCAATCGAGCAGGCTCTTTAGGGGTGCAAGACACGTGTTTCTTGGGAAATAAGGGCAGAGGCATTACGAACGAAATCGTATTTGCGTTACCCAAGTTGGACGATCGAATGGCAGCCTTCATGTTCAAGCATTTCATAGCATATTCTTCCCTATTAGATACTTCTACTTCATACACCCCATTGCCCCTTTCTTGACTTACTTATATGCATAGTACGCCTATAACTTGACATTTGCTACAATAGAAGTTATAGTACTAACTTCATAAAATAAGCATTCATTTGATTATGAAGTAATTTAACAATTTTTTCTAATGATACTGTGACTTTCAATGTTTCATATTAGGGCTGTTAATGCTCCCGTGGATTGCGTAACCGCCATTCCGATTCCATTAAGAGAATGAGTAGTAGAGGCTTCAGCAGCGGATTTTTCACAGAGTATACTCCTTTCTATTTTTCTGGATCAGTTTCCCCAGTCTTTCCACTTGGTTTCGAAACTTATTCTTCCTTAATATACATCCTCTCATTTAACTAAGTAAATTTTACCATTCCTACAGTGATATGATCACTCTCCTTCGCCCTGCTTTTTATACTTGAGCTTTGTTTCAAGAGAAAGTTACTAAGTATTTTTCATTGTATAAGAACTCTCTTTGTTCCTGCATATATTCTATTATAATTCTCAAACATCCAAAATACCAGCCAAATTTGGTATTAAAGCAATGGGGAGTCGCAATTATAGGTGTACACGCACGCATAGAATAAAGGGAGCAGAGATATTATCAGCGTAGACTGGCGCTGACTTTTGTGGCTTCCCGAAAAAGAGGTCGCACGATAAAGAACGCAAGTTACCTCACAGCTAGGCAAAAAAAGCTCGAGGTACTGCTGACTGTTCCGATTTTCTAATATTCCGATCTCGATCCACGGTATACGTAGTTCGTAATAGAAGAAGGGTAGTTTCTCAAAAGCTGTGGTTTTACCACTGAGAATATAACAGCTTCCCAAAGAAATCGTAGATCTTGATAGGTCAACATTGAAAGCTATTGAAATGCTAGCTGGCAGATATCAGGTGCAAAAGCAATCTAAAGTGAGAGAAGTCAAGATAATGAATAGTGATTTTAGAGAGGAATAGTGAGAGCAAAGCTGCCAGGTAGAGCGCTGAAAACCGGCAAAGAGGAGAGGAGAAGAGAAGGTAAAAGAGAAACAGGAAAAGACGATGCGGGGTTGAAGCGGCAGGGGTAACACTAGCCGAGTAAGCTCCGAACACTTTTTAGGATTCGGGGCTTAGCACCCCCGGTTCCTCAGGCTTCACGTCTGCCTGCTCAAACCTGCACTTTCTCCACTTATGTGCGAGGGCGCATCCGTGGCTTGCCTTGCCTTACTCCACTCTTCCTCCACTACTTGCCACCCTTCCAGAGTTTCGTTATCAGTCTTACCCGATTACAGAGCTCAGTTCATCTTCGAGAATCTACTTGATTGATTGTACCGAACGCCGGATGCTTTGCGAGAACGTAGTTAATATTTAAAATAATCGACGATAATCATTTCAATATCGACGTGTGCTTTCATATGCGTGTGTATGCGTGTATGATAGACTATTGTTATGTATGGTTAGTATACCGCTATTTTATTTATTTCAATAAATATTTTATGCTTGTTGCGAGTGCAGAGGTTCTCCTGGTCGTCCTTGTTCCACGTCGGATCGACTGGGTGAAGCGGCTGCCAGCGACTTCTTGCGGATCGTTGATCATACAGGTACCCACCTTAAGTTTATGTCATATTTCATATTGCAATTTTACAATGAAATAAGACAGAAACATAAGACGGCTTTCCTATGAGCTAACTTCTTTTCAGAGCAGCCGTTGCATCTTCCTTCTTCATTTTTTTCATCCTCACATCTGGAACTTCTTGATAAATTTAGATCTACACATGATTTGTTATGTATTTCCACTTAGGAAGAAGTGAACTTACTACTAACAAGCATGTTCTTAAAAGTAAAAGCTAATTTACACTGTTAACTAAAGAAGAAAAGTGAAATTATAGATCGAACGACATAGAGCATACATAGAAAGCAAGGTTTGTCCTTTAGTGACGCCATTGCACTGAGAAATGGTTAGACGATACTCCACTCCGAGAATCATATCACCCACTGTTGGTGTCAGATTGGTAGATTGGTGTTACATGACAAGAGGGTGCACCGGTGCACATCCACGAGTTAGGATTTCCAACTGTATACCGTCACCCTAACCCGGCACATTTATTTCCCTTTGCTTTTGTAAGGGATAGTTCAATCCTTACTTGCAATATGCATTGCGTGCATAACTAATTCTACTATTGGTGCATAATTCCTTCTCATTCTGTTACCTACACTAAAAGTGACACAGGCATTTTATTCACCCTTGAATCCTAATTACCGACTGCCTGTAATAAGGTTGTATGATTCCATGAATTCATAGAGGTCTTCGAGATAACATAATCAAAATGACAAGAAGGATATTATGCTCTACTTGCCGCAACAATGTGGTACTATTGAAAGTCAGCAGTAGGTGCGTAAGCACGAGAAGTTGCATAAGAAGCCTTAAATCTGCTCCCGGTAAACGGGATTAATCCCATCCACCCCACGCGAAGCCTTGCCAATCTCATTGGCGTAGAAAAATGATGTTCTTCTTCAAATCTACAATTTTGGCTCCAATTGTGAGCTTCTCTTTCTTTTTCAATTTCGGAGATCCTATTGAATTAAACATTAATCACTTTGTCAACGAAAGATAAAGAATGATGATTAAAGCTAATATTAGCTGATCGTATTTGGCTCTGTGTCGCATTAAATTGGAATGTTATTCTCTCTGGAATACGAAAATAAAAGGACTACTAAGTTCCAAGGGTATATTTCATGCGCTAGCCATTTTTTAAAATGTGAGGGAGCATCCATTCGTACTAAGTGGAATGTGTCTACGTAAAGGCAGTGGTGGAGCGCAGTGGAAAAGGCCGGTGCACCGTCAGACGTAAGGGTAGGCTAGAGTAGAGCAAACAAGCTCAGACTGAGGAGCAACAGTCGGTCAGACTTGCTGAAGCGATTCAATGATGGTACATACAAACATGCACCTATCAGGCTTCCCTCGAGAAAGAAGGAAACCAGCTTGGTTTGTAACCACCACTTGCGAAATTTATCGGTCGCGTAAAATCCATCCCTTGTCAGTGTTACCGATAGTGAATCGGTAAGCAGTTCTACTTGCTCTTATCATCGCACCTGTTACCAGCTTGGCTAATTTAATTGGCATTCCCACAAAACTAAGTTCTTCAAAAATTGAAATCGAAACTCTCCTTTAGGAAAAATCAATACTATGATTTTTTTTTCGGCGGTGCAACTTTACGTTGCGCGTAAAGGGTTGGGGTCGTTCATCGAGGGTGACTCTATTAATAGCGTGCCAGCTGTATATAGGTATCTGGGTCACTAGGAAAGCACGCCTTACAAAGGCAAGCCAAGGGCAGCGTTCTCACGATCTTTAATGAGGCACATTTTCGAAAACGTCTCCTTGGTTTTTCAGCTCCGATGACTTCCACTTTCCAACGCGGCACACAAAACCACTTTCAAACCATTCGGCAATTTATCGAAGAACCACTTACGAAGGATAAGATGCAGTGCCTTAATACAAAGTCATGAGATGATTTTAACAATGATTTCAGTGAAAGAAAACAAAGAATATGCAACTATAAAAATATAAGTAAAAAGAGAGGATAAAGAAAAGTGAACAACCCTTTACAAGAAGTATAATAAATTCTTTTGTCTGATTTAGATCAAATACAAGGGAAAGTTTAACTACTGCTTATGACGAGAATGCATGGACACTTGCGCTTTCCCATGAAAAGAAGAATGATGAAGCGTGTTGCAAGGTGGATACCGCACAGTGCCCTACGTGTCTGCGTCCTTGAAAGAAGTCAAGCTAGCAAAGGTGCTCTCTGCTGAGATGTGAATTCAATGTGTCGTGGATCATCCAGGATTCTTAAAGCCATGGACCTTTCTTGCTTATCCTCTTCCTACATCCTTCTGATGCTCCTTCCCTGAAATCAACGTATCTCTGCCATTGCCCTATGGAGGGGAGGGATTGTGAATGACGCAAGTGTTAGAAAATCTAGGTCACCGGGTCATCCTACTCTATCCCCTGTGAGTTCCTCTTCAATGGAGCTTTATTTATGAAACTCGGCGTCATCCCCGCGAAACGCCGACAGATGACTGGGCAAGAGAATCGCGTGGTCACGAAAAACTAGGCCTTTTACAGGGTGCGCATTTCTCTATAATTCACATTGACAACAGGTTAAATACAAAGTCTTTCAGACCATCGACTATATCGAATAAATGGATTAATGAATCGTAAGTTCACTAAAAGTAGCACCTTAAGAAAAGAATATTATAGAATCTGCAATGACATTTTATTCCGAATTTAATGTGGATTCCCATGTTTTTAATAGATTTCAAATTTATAGGGGATCGCAAGTGATATCTGTGATAGATTATTATGGAGAAAAGTATTTATTGGAAGAGAGTGAATGCTAGAGTAGATATAAGAACACTGACGCTTCGAAGTATTGTTCACCAACTGCACGAATGTGAAATATGGAATGTAGTGGAGCAGAACACCATGTCGCGCCGAGGGTGGTCTATGGCAATCGCGGCTGCTCGCGGCTGCTTCGGGGTGGTGGTGCCGGAGTTTGAACAGAAACTCAGCCCCCATGACGTCAGCCTGCGATCGGCCAATCGGGCTTGCAGATTCACTGACGTCACCACCTCCCCCGATCTGACGTACATTCGTAGGAACGAGCCTACAAAGCCGGTGTACAGCAGTGAAAAGCGGTAAAAATTGTGAAAAATTAGAAAAAATTGACGAAGAGTAATTAGAAAATATATATTGATAATCTATTTCATTTCATGCAAGATTTTGTCCAACAAACTTAGCACAAAGAAAGATTTCTCATACAATTAGCACATTTCACTTTCTTTCTTTTAAAAAGCAATTCCTACTTAACGTAATTGAATAATTAATACACATATTCTACTTTCTACGTTTAAACATTGTAGTGATCATACTGGCACTGATTGTACATGATAGATAATCTAATTGATTCGTCCTGCAAGTCGAGTAATTAATCGAGTGATCTTGAATGTTCTTGAACCGACAAGAAACAGGCTACCTTAGCCTTCTCTCTGTGTATGCTTGTAGAGGAAGGGTGAGTTCGCTCAATCGAAGCCAAGAGCCACTGACTGAAAACTAGGGCATTGACGCTGAGGTCCGTAGGTGCGTCATTCTTGCAGATTTCATGTGTCTTTTAGGAGATATCTCTTTATAGATAAATGATCAGGTAAAAAGATAGAAATTGATCTACTATATCTACTAGCTACGAGTGGAGTATTTCATTCTACTACGAATTACACATTCAAGATGAATAATTCCATGATACCTTCTCTTTCGAAAAGGAGTACGAAGGAAAGTGAATTCATGGAGGGCGAGGAGGCGAGAATAGCCTCGGCAAGTGGGACTTTGGCGTGTAGGCGTCCGTCTACCAGGAGTTTCGTGTGGGTGGCTGTTTGGGTATCCCCGGAAACACGTGTTCGTTTGCCGGAATACTGAATTCCATCAAATGTGCTTCTAAATGTCTTCTCAACTGATAGAAGAAATAATTTGAATGTAGAAATGCATTGCAATAAGATATTCAGCAAGTGTTTGTTTAAATTCGTACGAATACACACTCTCGTTTGGAATAAAAATCGAGAGTGATAGGATAAAATATCAAAGAATTTAATCTGATGGAAGTACAAGTACCATCTCTTCCTTTTTACTTGTTCGAATGGGGAAATCTAGGAGGATTACATTGGGACAATAATCATGGAATACTCACCCTTACTGCTGACGGATTGGCAGTCCGATGATGTTCCAGGACTAAAAGGACGAGGTGCGTTTCGCTTCACAATTCGAGGGAGCAACACTGTCGATCGAAGAGCCGCATTCTCTAATCTCCGAATTGCCAATTGTCACGCGGAGGAAAAGAAATATAATAATTACCAGAGGAAAAAATAGAAAATGATTTTGGTGGAATTACTTCTCAACTAGATATTCGAACGTTGATGATTGCAAAATGCAGAAATAATAACGGCACACTGAGAGGTAGTTGGTTGAGACAGAGGAGTCAGACTCGCCACAGCTCGAATGCGCTCGAATTCGCGCGTCTCAGTGATCGAGCGCGAACTGCAGCCAGGATAAAGTCTGACGGAACTTGCTGAGTTGCCACTGGGAGGCCGAAGCAGCCAGGTTTGAATGGAGCCAGCACGCGATTGGTGCACCAGAGATGACGTCGTTGCATTGATTGTCCCGCGCGCGCCACACCACGTGGCCCACTAAACGTTTCCCCCCTTTTCTTGCACCCTCCGCCGCCGACCATCTTCATCTGTCTTCGTCCTGCTGGCCTGCCACCCTTCAACCTGACGCCCGACACCCAACCAACGCCGTCGGTGACATACTTGGACACGGTGACGTCTAACCTGTCCCGACACCATCGCTAGCATTACCTCATCCCTGAATGTCCTGAGCTTTCTGCTTTCAGGTCAATCTCT
The DNA here is from genome assembly GCA_910593735.2 of Ectemnius lituratus. Lineage (NCBI taxonomy): Eukaryota > Metazoa > Arthropoda > Insecta > Hymenoptera > Crabronidae > Ectemnius > Ectemnius lituratus. The sequence continues at coordinate 1,436,342 of OU343033.1, forward strand.
TCCTTACCCTTCCTATCTACGTAGATGCAAGTATTCCTATATGCATACGTGACCTGAAGCATCTTTAACATTTGCACTATCAACCCCAAGCAGGATCTACTCTACTAAATATGTCTGTGCTCTCTTTTTATTTACAGAGAGACAGATGGCAGAGAAAGTGTTCCTATGGCAAGATTTTTCTCGGGCAGGTGCGAAGGGTTGGTTGTTAAATAAAAAGTGGAAGAGAGGGGGAGAAGTGATGGAGTAATTCTAGCTGGCTTAAGGTCGGTGCTCCCGTTCAGTGGTTGGCGGGCGCGGGCGCGGGCCACCAAGGAAAGGTGAGTTCGATGGCCTATGTCAGTTGCTGACGTCATTCGAGAACCGCCAGCATACCGCAGCCCAAGCTCACCCTCACTCGCACCCCCCAGCCTCAGACTTCCCTTGTCCTCTTTTGCCATGCTCTGCCTTGCCCTGGCCTGCCCTACCTTGCCCTGTTTTATCCTACCACCTACCTCCCCGAGACCTACCAACCCCTACGTCCTACCCCCCACCATCACGTGCTCGGGATGCTTTCCTTTCCCTTGTCGATCTCTGCCTACCACCAGTTATCACCTTTTGCCCTAGGTCCTGGACTCCCAGAAACCCATAATTTTGTGTAAACTCTCGGCAAAGCCTTCTTTCCTTTGTTTTTACACCGAACTAGAATCCTTTATTCTTTTTAGTTCATTTGCAACGGATGGAGCGGTGGGAATGTTAATGATGAATCGTCTATGCCATCAAAACAACATGGGACAGTTAAAAGTACAAGATTGATTATATTGGCGACTAGCGATTCGCAAACGCAATTCGAAGCTATTTGCAAAAGTGCCGCGGAACGAAGAGAGAGAGAGAGAGAGGAGCAGATGTGCGGAGGGTGAACAGAGGGTGAGCAGGAAAACTGGGTCACTGGAGCTTCATTCACATTACGTGGCCATTCATGAGATTTGCCAACCGTTCGGCTTTCCATGTACAGCTTTGCTATTATGAAGGACCTTTTGCACTAAGTAAATTTCTTGAAGTTGCCTGGAGCCCATTTTTTTGTAAATAATTAAGAGAGAAATCAAGGACGCTCATCATTACAATCATGCAATTTCATAATAGAGGGTTTGCCCGCGTCCTGCTTATGTCGGTTTCAATTAGCAGCACTGACGCAAGGTTGCAGATTGTTAAATATTTGAAATGAAGTATGTACAATAACTCTAGATAGTAGACGTACCGATGATTAATATGATACTCCTGAAGGTTTTTGCCCGAGAAGATTTACGAATAATTTAAAGAAGTTCAGTAAGGATAGAAATAGGGAGAATTAATTGGCTGATGTTGCACACGTAGTATTGACCCGTTGAGAGATTTGTTATTTGAAGAACTAGTGAAAGAAAGTAGGTAACTGTTAATTGTAGAGAGTATGGCAAAAAGAGTGGCGAATGAATTAAAGGAGCGAGACAGATCAGAAAAGAAGATAAGGTGATAGATAGGCGAGATCGATTCGGACGATGGATATCGGGGTCGGAGGTGGTTGGAGGTAAAGTCAAAGCTGAGACAATTTCTGAATAAAGTGTCGGGGTGGTTGTTTCAGCATTGGCAGGCTGGTCTGGCTAGCTGGAGCCACCTGACCTACTTTCACCCGGGCAATGACGTCGCCGTGACGTCATCATCATATTAACTGGGTCGCGGGGTCGAAGTACTCTATCGCTTTCCTCCTGGGCGCGTTTATTCCTTTACCCCCGTTGCCTTGCTGGACTCGCACTATTCTTCTTTACCCTGAGATTCACCCTCTCACATTCACAGCATCCTTGGATAAAGATTTCACAATCTGATCACTGTTACCCCCTATTTTCGCTAAATGACTATGTCGTAGAAGATCAGCCACATTCAAATTGTAAACCCAAATAATTACACACATTAGAATCGACTGTCAATTTTTTCAAATGTGCTGTAAATTCATATATGTTATCACATATTAATTTACGGCGTCAAATAGGTAGAGTTGCTTACGTTCGAACGTTAAGTAGTGTATTTCACTGATAGGGGTTGGCTGTGCGGTAGCTGATTATCCCTGCGAACTGCATTGGAAAGGGGTAGCCAAAACGTGACTGCTATTTTTAGAATATGGGTCACCCATAAACCCTAGGTTGTCCCGTGACGTCACTGGCTCGTCGTCGTAGCAACAGCGGATGCGGGGTCAACCACCCTCAGTTCAGAGGTGTCTATGACTTTTTTCGTTAACGTATCATTTCTTTTTGAATCTACATATATTGTTCTTTAACTTTTTATAGGACACTATAAAAAGATTACTAAGGAATAAAACGTGGTCATTTTTCAACGGTATTTAATTTATTTGTCATAGTAAACTTATATTAACAGCCTGAAGAGCATCAATTATCCATGAGGGATATTCTCTATCCGGGTACAAATTTAACATGAATTCTTGTACGAATTGGGGGAAAGTTTGTTTTTCAATGTTTAATCTAATATCTCGCATTAATTTCATTTGGAATGCAATGTTGTGAACAGTAAGTAAATGACAGGCAGTGGTTTCTATTGTTACAATACGATGTAAGTAAGCTTTTGTGTATGTTTTGCATGTTGCACAGTCACAACTCTCATCTATTGGCTTCATATCATTTTTATACTGAGATTGCTTTAAATTAAGCTGTCCTGTTCTCACTAATGCACACCCAAATCTAGCAGTTCTTGATGGAAATACACAATCAAACATATCAATACCAAGTGCAGAACAAACCACTAAATCAGTAGCAAATCCAACACCCATTAAATAACGTGGCTTGTCTTTTGGAAGTATATCTGTAGATAAATGTACCATCCTCCAAAAATCATCCTTACTTTCTCCTCCACTAAGTCCACCTACAGCAAACCCATTCACTTTCCGTTTAGTAAGTTGCCTTGCACTTTCAGCCCTGAGTGACGGTGATAAACCACCTTGTACAATTGGAAAAATACTTTGTTCTTCAGGCTTTTTGTGCGCTACTAAACATCTATCTACCCATCTAGTAGTTCTATTCATTGCTTCTTCAACAATATCTCCTGTTATTGTAGTTTTTACAACATGATCTAGCTGCATAATTATATCAGCCCCTATTATATTTTGTATCTCAATGGAATGCTCTGGTGTTAGCATACATTCGGAGTTATCATAAGGGGACTTAAATTTTACCCCCTCTTCTGTGATTTCTGCTAGTTCCAATAGGGATACCATTTGAAATCCTCCAGAGTCTGTCAGCAATGCTCTCTTCCAATTCATAAACTTGTGCAATCCACCTATTTTCTTCAACACATCTATACCTGGCCTGTTTCCCAAGTGATACGTATTTCCTAGAATGATTTGGCAGTCCAAGTCCTCCAACTGTTCTGGCAGTAATCCTTTCAATGTACCCTAAATAGAGACAGTAGGAACTGTAAGTGTTAAGCCATCATTTGTCTGCCTGTCTTTATAAATAATGTAAACTGCTAAACCAACTTGTGTTCCAACTGGCATAAACACAGGTGTATCAACATCGTGATGTTTTAGAGCAATCTTTCCTACTCTGGCTTTGGTTGTGTCACACTCATGACGTATTTTATATGAGAGTGCAAGCTTTGCTTCAGCCGTGGTGTTCGCCATACCTATGATTTCGGCAGCTTTCGATTGCAAAAATAAAGTCAGTATAGTTTGCCGCTGTGACCACTGTATGCTAGAGCGGACCATTTATTTGGTTATGTGAAAAGGAGCGCTGCTGCTGTTGAGTATGAGTAAGTTCATCTGTAGCATGCTATGTTGAAGTTGAACTGAACGCGGTTTATCCAGCAAGTCTAGAAGTGGTCTGGAATCCCGAGCGGCAGTAATCAAAGGACTTTTATACAAGCTTCGATGTTACGTAATTTCTTATGATTCATTCAAGCCGTGTAAATCACTACCTCGGCTTCTTTCATAGTACTATGATATACAACGCTATATAACTATAGTTGAATTAGATTTTCAACATTGAAGAACTTCAGCAGTTGCAGTTGCAAAGAGAATTTTAACTCAGCGTAAAAAATGAGACAATTTCAAAGACTCCTTTCTCTCATACGTATGCCAGTTTATCATAAGAGCTCTAGAGTAACAGCAAAAACATACAACTATCATACACCAAATGTACTCTGTAGATTTCAATATTATTCTAATAAAATCGACGATAAATTTGACTGGGATGTCGACCCAGATACAGAGTATCAAGAGGTCCAAGAGGAATTTGTAGGTGCAATACATGCTATGCATAGGATATTTGTTATACAACCATTTGTAAAATGGGGTAAAAAGAAAAAACGAAATACCAATCCAGAATTACAATTGGCAGAAGCAGTTAGTTTAATAGAAACATTGCCAGACTGGTCTGTGGTGGGGACAAAGTGTATACCGGTGTTAAATCTGTCCAAAATAAAAATATTTGGCACTGGAAATCTGGACACTATAAAACAGTTGATTCAAAAGTCAAACCCCACAGCAGTGTTTATTAGTACCAATTTACTAAAGTTTGGCCAAGTCATTGAACTCCAGAAGGAATTTAATGTGCCAGTTTATGATCGGTACGCAATAGTTATACATATTTTCCGCATCCACGCAATGACGCCGGAAGCGAAATTACAAGTGGCAATTGCGGAATTGCCGTATATTCGGAAGAAAATGCATGCATTTGCACTTACGCCTAACGGCGATATAAATGTAGATAGAAGGAAAAAGGAAATAATTGATAGACGAGCAAAATTGCTCGAAGAAGCATTGGATAAACTGGAAAAGCGGAGAGAACATGTGAAATCCCGCAGAATGTCACTCGAAATTCCTAGTGTAGCTGTAGTAGGATACACCAATGCAGGCAAAACTTCATTAATAAAAGCTTTGACGGGAGACGCATCATTGCGACCAAAGAATAAACTTTTTGCCACATTGGACACAACAGTCCATGCAGGCATTCTCCCTTGTCAGTTGGAAATATTGTATGTTGACACCATTGGTTTTATTCAAGATGTACCAGAAATGTTGATAAAGCCATTCTACGTGACCCTTCAAGATGCATTTAGTGCGGTATAATATGAATTCATACAATTGAACTTAGAAGATCACTAGGATCCTTTCTCCTTTGTGAAAAGCACAGATGCAATTAATGAAGACATGTGCTTAATTATTTTCTATTTGATTCCAGGATGTTATTGTACATGTATTTGATATTAGTCATCCTGATGCAAAAGGTCAAGTCGACCATGTATTCACAACGCTTCAAAATTTGCTGCAAGAAAAAAAATCAGTAATTCACGTTGGAAATAAATGCGATCTAACAATAGAACCTAGTTTTAAGACTCACATGCCTGAAGAAACTTTTCTAGTTTCTGCTAAAAAGTCAATTGGTATGATGATTCTAAAATGAACTTATAATAATAATGTACATATGATAATACCAACAATTTATTATAGGCACAGATTTGTTAAAGTTGAAAATCGAAGAAGAAGTATTGCTTTCAACTAATCGTAAACATACACGTGTTAGAGTAAAATTGGGTAGCCCTGAAGAGACATGGTTATACAAGAGAACTACTGTAGTAAACGTTGAGCCAGATCCACAGCGTACAGAGTATAATATCTTGGAAGTTATAGTAACAGATGTTATGTTGAGAGAATTTTACACATTCCTGCGAACTCAAAAGTAATCGTAAATTTCAATTTATGAAAAATAGATAAAAAAAATTATAAAATATGAAAAATAAATATAAGAGTATTTGTAAATGGGAGAATCTGTTTTATTTCCGTTTAACCTACGGTTCACTGAAGTTAGGACTATACACATATAAATACCGTTATCAATGTAAATTCGCATCGTGGATATAGATTAATAAAAATGGGGCTGCAATTGCTGTAGCTATTATTTACATCAATACTCTGTTCAGTTCAGTCAGTGAATTCGATACCATTTTCATTCTAGCTCACAGAATTTCCAAGTCACAGTGACGTATCTCGGGATGATGTTTCTGTAAGAAAATCACAATTTATAGAACCCAAGCAAACGTCTGTCGGGTGCAACGGATAAAATTGTCGGTACAGACCTTTAATTTCATTTCTATTCTATCGATTTCGCCACCCAGCATATCCACAACATTTTCACCATGTTTCAAAAGGAACGCTTCTAATTCGTCTATATCTTTCATCTCGTTTACCTCCTAAATCAAAGAACCGGAATAAAACAGATTCGAGTGTATATGAAAATGTAGAATATGATTTGGGTACCTTAAGCATTGCTCGGAGATCGTGTTTATCAAGATAAGATCTTGTTAATTCTCTGCCATCGAAATCTAACTCAGCTTTATAGCGTACCACATTACTTCCCATATCGATGCCCTTAACATCGTGAATCGCTCGTATCTAAGATAAAATGACATAGTGCAGACTCATAATACTGATGAAAATTAAAATATTGAATAGTGGCATAATAAGCCTAACCATTATATCAGCTTCCAATTCGGTATTAATTTTCTCGAGATAATCCTGGGATACGCTACGTCCCGTTAAAGCAGCTACATTTGTGAGAATGATAAATGTCGCTACTCCACCAAGAAGACCACCAACTACCAGAGATCCAATTGCATCATACATTGGATTATTGAAGTAAGACGTAAGACCCATACATGCGCCGGCTGCAACAAGTCCTAGTACCTGGTACACATTCAGATAGACTTCTTTTAGTTGTGTGTTAGTTTAGTTAAGTGCATTTGGTACTACACTAATTACGCGAAAAAATCTGTTATAGAAGTACTTACAGCAGCAAAATCTTCCATGAGTACAACATTTACAGAAGGGTCCTGTCCGAGTAATACATAATCTTTGAAACTTTGTTTCTTTTCTTCAGCACCTTTCTTAATTGATTGTATTGCAACTAATAAAGTTGCGCCTTCCGAAATAAATGAACCAGCCAGTATAAAATATGCCCAAAACAACGGTTCTACCGCTCCCGGGAACAGGAGACCGTGAATTCCATGATAAACGGACAATCCAGTCCCAACACAAAATATACCCACTCCAGAAATGAGGGAGGAAACATACCTCATATTGGTATACCCGTATGGATGATCTGAATCAGGAGTCTAAAAGGTTATTAAAAGATGATTTTTAAAAATCAATCTATCACCATTTATCATGTTTTGTGTGAAATATCCATTGATTCTCTAAACTTACTTGTACAGATTTATATATCCCATATGCCAATATCAGTTGATTGCATGTATCTGCCGCTGAATGTATGCACTCTGCAAACATACTGTGTGATCCTGTGCATATCCATGCAAAAAGCTTACACAAAAAGTTACTTGCATTTCTAAAAAAATATGAGTCATTACAAAAAGTCACTCTGCTAATCATTTAGGAGGACATACATCACAATAGCTGTAAGTACAACTTTCCCAGAGCGTCCTAATATGCCCTCAGACTGTTCACCCCCTGCAGATTTAAAGCCCAATTCTCGTCTATAATCTTTTAACCTTCTCTTTACTGCAAATATATCTGTAAAGAATAATTAGTGTCATTCCTTCAATTCTCCCCTCAATGAAAAATAGCACTATTTCATTATAACATGTACATCAATTGGCGTACATCGCACATCACAAATCATTTGGAATCATTCGGTTGCGACGAATCACTGACCACCTTAAGGCTTAATGCGGCTAGCTACCTTGTTGATACGCTCTTTTCTGGACCTCTTTCTTCAATAGCTCCTTTAGTAATGCCTCCCTTGATCCCCAAACTTCCAGTGCTCTAAAATTGGGAAAATTTGTTCTTGATCACAGAGTGGTCCACTTATCAACAATATCTCTAGCACCACAGGATTATTCGTACTTTGCTTCAACATCTTTCCTCCAATAAACGGTAATTGGTGGTTCAAATTCATATGGCGAACGTCGTTTTGTTTTTGGCAAGTTTTCAAGGTCGGAAGGTTTTAGCAAAAAATCAGACATAGCTCTGACAGGGGTAATGAAATTTCTTTCCAAGGATGAAACACTCTTGTCAACCCTCAATCTTTTTTTTGCTGCACAATCATATATTAAATAAATTAATGTATTTTTCTGTAATTGAATCAAAGTTAAGAATGAAGAATGAAAGAAAAAGAAAAGGCCAACCTTTCTTTAAGGCAGCATCTTCTTTAACTGCAGTTGCTGCAGTTGTGGTACTAACAGTAGCTGCCTCTGGTTTAATTGTTTTATCTACATCTTCTTTGACTTTAATATCTTTCTTAGAATCTGGTTTCAATTCTGAATTTGCCACTGGTGTGTCTACCAACACCCGTTCTTTTAATTGACCTAAGTTTTCTTCATTTAGTTCTATTATTTTTTGTCCTTTGGGCTGATTTTGTGATTCAGTATCTGTTTTAAATCCCTTGGCATCACTGGAACTTGCCCTGAATGTTACATTTAGTGTCCATAATGGATGTTGGATACAATCGCAGTACACTTTGTGTACGTTGACATTTTTTCCAAACCGAGTTTCGACATATATCTTCTTCGGACCATTACACTTGGTAAATGACACTGAGTGCCTTCTTGCTAATACGGATCCAACAATATATGGCAGTCCTCGGTCGAACCTTTGAAGATTCTCAATAAAACGTAAAGAAATACACGATCTATGTAACATTGTTTTGGAGTATATCTGTTCTATGAATCTTCCAATTGCATACAATGATGCAAAGTAGCAGAATGAATATCAAAAGGCCGATGCTTGATCCAATATCTTTCTGATCCGGATCAATTACACTATGTAGCTTGAAGAATCAATTCTTACTGTTAGTTTGCCTGACACATAGAACTGATAGCTTGATCTACCAAGTGAATTCCTTCAATATGGCATTATTTTCAAAACCAGCCCTTGAGTCAGGCGAGTTCACTCGAAATTTTCAAGGGAAAAATAAGAGAGAAATTTATAGGGTGAACAGTTACATCCTCGTACGAACTTAGATGAGTTCGTAGATTTTCGTTCTGTTATGTATAATCATTTCTTCAGTTAGGTACAGTTATACGATGTAATATAGTAGTCAGTCCCAATCGATACGAAATGTATTCTTCCAAACAGATGTAGGTTGATACAAATCAGCTGTTCGTCGTTATACTTGCATCAAGCACTATTTAGTCCAAGCCAGGCTGTTACCCAGCAGAGGCTTGTTTTATCATCCACTGTTACAAGAGAGACGTAAATAACTCGCATACTCTAATTACTCCTGTTTGGTTTACTTGATAGGAATTCAATATAGTTAACAGGTGTAATCGGTAAGACTATGAATGCATGTACGTGCATGTAAAGCGCCTCATACTGCTAATGCCCCTTCCGATCATTTAAAATTATCAAGATTCCAAGAGCTGAGACCAATGCGATCAATTGAAACCAGATGCCAACGCACCAAACTCCACCAAAACACAGCAGAATCCACAAAATCTGTAGACACCACTGATCACACTTGCCAGCTTGCCACAACGATCAAGGCGGCCAAAGGGAAACTCAGTGAAGCTAGCAGCAGCTAGTTACGATATCTCAAACATCTCAAATCCCAGATTATTTTTCCGGAAATTGAGTACTTGTATTGTGACGCACTTCCTACTTTAAATCATCACGCAAAGTATACATACATACAAGTGACAAGTGAGCCCGGTTCAACTTAGACCAGCTGGCACAGTTGATAATTTATTAAAATAACCTCGAAACAGACAAAGTCAGTCTGACTGCTTGATAAACTTGAGACAGGCTATTATCGTGCAAATAACTCTTCGTTGTGTATGGGAATTCGTGAAAAATATTGAATAATCGGCCTCATGGAGGGTGGACAAATGAATAATGCTGATTCCCAGTTCATATCATTTCAAGATTTTCCAAACACTATGGTCCATGGAAGTAGAAATAATCAAACGAATTTGAATCATGGTAATGCCACCCAGCCAAATTTTGACAATTTAACCAATGAGGTGCCAGGAGTTATCATAGCAGAAGACTTACCAAGAGATTCAAATAAACCCGAAGGTTTGCTCCTTTTCATCAACTTGTTTTATTGACGTGTCAATGACATTTGTTCAGTATTTGGTTCTTTTACAGAGTCAGGGACACGCAACTTCTGGACAATTGAATATTACCAGAAGTTCTTCGATGTTAATACTAGTGATGTACTTGAAAGGATTAAACAGGCAGTAATACCTCACACCAAGGAGAATTATCTAATATCACAGATAAGGCCAAACCCAGATTTATATGGACCATTTTGGATATGCATCACTTTAGTCTTTTCTATCGCTATCAGTGGAAATGTGGCTAATTATTTGCAAACAACCAATGATAACAAACATCATTGGAAGTATGATTTCCATCTTGTTTCTTATGCAGCAACATGTATATTTTTGTATGCTTGGCTATTGCCCATGGGGCTTTGGGGAACACTTAAATGGACTGCTAGGAATCAAAATATGGAAGAAGAATTAATAGAAGTGGGATATCTTGATTATAGTAATTAACATTTAAACGAATCAAAAATATTAATCTTAAATACCTTACAGACCCAAGCAACCCCTGGTTTATTAGAACTGCTATGTCTCTATGGATATTCATTAGCCATCTACATTCCAACAACTTTTCTTTTGGCTATACAAATTCGATTGCTGCAATGGATTCTGATATTGTTTGCGACCGTACTTTCCGGTGGAATTTTAGTCCGATCATTATTGCCGATTATAGCAGGTAATTTTTCACAAGTTTTTGAGATAACACTGTCATAAAGTTTCTCCTGCATTGTTTAATTCAATCCATCAATCTCGTTTCCAGGAGCGCATCGGTTGATGTACATTGGCGCAATCCTTGGAATGCACCTGCTACTTGCAGCAGGATTCATGTTCTATTTCTTCTATATGCCTGTGCCTACGCATACAACAGTCACAGTGACTGTTCCCCCATAAAAGTTGATGTCGCTCAAATCCAGGCGCAATGCATGAAATTACGATATCTACAATAAAGTTAAATATAAGACATTACAACTAAATGTGAAGTTTTATATATGATAAAACATACTGCATCTGCATTCATGAATAAGTAATAAAGAAATAAAAACCATAGCACAATTAGAAATTGATCAAATAATATTTGTTCAACATTATGTTTGCTTTGTTAAAAGTTTTATTTCTCATCTTTACCCAACCTTTGATCAAGCGGAACAAGTTGTGAAATATAGGTCGCATAGCTTCCTCACGTTGTAGCACTCAAGCACTCATCGATGATCTTAAGCATTAGTCTTTAGTGTTTGATTATTAATCTACAATTATATACAGGAAAACCGTGATACTTGAGTCAAAAGAGATGATCTGTTTCTAAATCGTGCTCGTGCGTACCGAGTTTTTGTTTCCGTCCCTTTCTCGACCGGATTACACTGACTAACTCACCATGAGTTTTCACGATAATTACAATTATACTCCCTATGTAGGACTGGGTGGTGTATATTAAAATATAAATATCGAATAGACTTCTTGCCTCCAGAATATATGCACCGAAATAGAGGTGCGCGCAGCTGACTTGGAGATTCGACAACATTCGTTAATTAAGTAAGTAATTACCCATAGGTAAGACCCCTGTTTAACGGAAGCACGCCAAGCTCGCCATTACTAGAACGATGTATATAGACAGCTAAAAAGGATGATATACTTCGTAGTGAAAAAGAGTAGTATCGCTTCTAATAGTGGCAAACTGTTCGTCAGTGAAAGTATCATTTTTCGTAGGCTTCTATTTTCCTTTCAGGTTGATTCCACTTGTAATTCTACTCCCAACTATTTCACCACCCTCACCAACATCACTAGTGACACCTTGACAGTTGTTATTGTGCCCCAGTTGCTAGCTTCCTTGGCTCGCAGTTTCCTATACTTGATGAAACCTGATGGTGGTGATAGTGGTACTACTCATTGTCTTAAAACGGCCATTTAGACTCGCATCGTGCGCAAGCTAATCCTGAGATCAAACTAAATCTATGCTTTGTACTCTGATCGACCTCTGAAATAATCAACCATACGTAATCAGTGAATTTTCGAATTTTCAGTTCTCCATTATGGATTAGGTATGTACACGTACATATTTCTCACTTAATGCAAGTATAAATATACATATGTATTGTTTGTTCGACGTTTGTACGCGCGTCAATATGTATACATTTGCAGTGCAAAGAAGAATGTGCAGTTTCACCAATGTTCTAGGCTCACGTGTATATTTGTTACTTTTAGTGGTAAAACCCGATACGCGTACATACGTGAATACGTAAAAATTATGTAGTCACATCTTAAACGTATGCTTAGAGACTCTTAGAGACGCTTACACGCGTGAAGGGACTTCTACATAGATTTACGGATGTCTATACAGAAAGAGCAACTGGGGTTGAAGGACAGTGGCGTTCATCGAAAACTGTCGGCTCTGGGCTCTCTGGACCCGACTGTTAATCTGTCTGATTTTGGTTATTATTAACTATCGAAACATTAAATCTATCCGCTGATTCAAATCCACACTCTTGTTCATGCAATTGAAAAAAGATAATGTCAGTTCATATACGCGATTGATAGGTACATTAAGGCACGCTCTACTTTTAAGAAATTCATTCTTTGTTCGTACGTGTCTCAAGTCTCAGTTGCACTCTTAGTATGAAGAACATCTTCTTCTTCCTCAAACTCGAATCTATTCGAGAGAGTGTCAGTTGCATAAGTGTTATTTGCTTGTAAGATAAAAAACGATTGTCTCCTGAGTAATAATTTATAAACATAGCGTGTAGGACGAACAAGTAAGTCGTGCAATCGGTGAACACCACCCCTTCTATAGATATATTGGTCTACTTATGCTTATTGATAGCTATGCGCAGTTGCACGCACTAGGAGCGATAATACTTTACAACAGTCTTTCCATGAAGACCCGGGTAACTCCATTTCATTTCCCAAAAGGATACGATTAGAGTATCCGAGTCAGTTGTTTTCTGAACATCTGACTCACTCAGCCCAGCCATGCAGTCATACAATTACCCAGACACACAGTCAGCGCGCTGCCTCAAAATTTTACACATTCTTATTATGTTATGCTCTGAGCCCCACATTTACCGTAAATATATTAAGGATATTAACGTTTTACATAATTCCTCCGCAGAGTTAAAACAGGATTAAATTGTGGACGACGCATCATTAATCGCCGTTTCATTCAATCATAACGATTCAGTTGGGATATAGGGGCTAGACAGCTTATTAGATAGAGTCAGCGATGTATGTGAAATAAGAAATATACTTCCAAACAGGGGCAGGATTCAGCAAGATTCCTGCCAAGTCCGAAAACTGATAATGCAAGAAAAGTCCCACTAATTTTCCATCTGTTTCGTTCGATTTACTTATGGCCGGGGGTTAGTTTCTTCGGTTATTTCATCTGAAGACGTCTTTACTGACCTATCAATCTAATCTATCCACCATTTAGAGTGAGAAAAGTTCATTAACGGTAACAACGTCTAAACAGTAATCTGTCAATACGACAATGTTTCCCTTGTAACTATCGTTAATTCTTACTTAGTAACCTGTAGTAGTTGCATAGATTGCCAAAACACATAATGTAAGTATCACGCATAATACGGTGTGTGATATTACATATCATAGTTGCAATGCAGAATAATGGAAATACCAAAAAACAGTCAGACAGTGAACAATCACCCTTGCCTACCTAGCAATCTCTATTAATCATTTCTATTTGGTCGGACTCGGTTTCTTCTCTGGAAAAGCAATGCCTGCGCGTTGGTGTATTCATACACTATCGGAGCGGATACAAATCTACTTATTAAAGTCACTCTCATCCGAAAATTTTCACTGTAACGTATGTTCTTCTACATCCTTCGTCCTTATCCGATACTTTGCGCGTATGTTAACCAAGCACAGTTGCCGTCCGATCCAAAAGAATTAATGATTTTCTCAGAGAGCATAATAGCCTAAGCAGACACTTCAGGAGACGAAAACGCAAACACATACCATGATACAATACCAACCATCTAGCAACTCCAAAAATATGTTATTATCTTTTCTAATAATTAATTAAACTACCTGTCAATATATAACTTGTAATAGCCAGTTACCTTGTATACAGTGATAATCTGATTTCGTACAAACTACCCGTAAAACACGATCACTTATAAATTCTAAGTCGCGGCGACGATACCATCCAACTATGATTTTTTTTTTTAGCCCGCCTCTACCTTCTTGCTCCCTCTCTTATTTACGCCAGAAATACAAGTACTCAAGCACATATACCACAAGGCTACAATTGTTAGAGATACCGCAGCCGAATAAATTCTTCCTATCAGAGGCGATCGCATTAACATGTTAGGCACTACACCTATATACGGTTGACACGAATAAATAATTCCCGCTCCCCAACCCCAAACAATACAGTCTTGCGAGCGCCTAGTTTAACTCCAACCCATACGCATATCATCGCGATGAGAATATTACGTTGCCATAAGAAATATGTACAAATTTAAAAATGGATAAAACAATTACTTGTCTATACGTAGAATAGTTTTCTACAGTCCTCTATCTTTGCTGCTTCCTACTGAGTACCATACGAAAATAACAACAACGGGGAGTCCGAAATTGATCCCTTACTGTATTGTGACAGAAACCACAAGATACAGAATAACATCGATCACTCGACTAAATTTGCCTCGACGAATGAAAGAAACGTTGCCAATTTTCACAAGTCTAACCCATGAAGCATGCAGACACAGTGAGTAGCTATACTCTCCCATATTAGATCATTAGATATTATACACCATTCATTAGTAAACAATTTGAGACGAGTGTTGCTCTAACTCTCGCACTACTGCTATAGTGCGAGTTGTTAAGTTAAAAGGTCCACTTGATTAATTTAATTTACATGTTCTATATGCAATGCATTGTGTGCCTCTGGTTTGTGGATTCACATATGTATATATACATATATATACATATATGAATTATCATATCATATTATCTACAAATTACATCGTCAATCAGTAGTGTTTCTTTGGATCAAAAGACCAGTTAGTTTGACACTGAATAAAAATCATCCCTACTTAGTAACGCAACCACACATACACACCCTTCCTCAAATGTGCACGTGCGCAAACGTGCATCTTATTTAATTATAACTATATCTATGTACATATATACATGTGTGCGTCCAAAATAAAATTGCGAGAGCAGTAACAAACGAATGAAACACAGTGGCGGATGCCTTGGCTAGTTGGATTTGTTCTGCTATGTAACACAAAAAAGGAGGTCGTTTGAATTAAATGCGACACCCTTGAAGCGTTATGGATTAATGAAACTTGCTACAGAAAAGCACACGTTTTCTCTTATGGATAAAGTGTTTAACATAAGTAGTTAGTTGAAAATCAATCATTTTTATCACAATGGAATACATCTAGTAGTTCGTGCGGATCCTATAGAATTAAAAGCCTAGTTATTCTAATGAATAACACTTTAGACACTGAAGACCACCAGTTAGCCCATTAACTTGTAACGAAGTTATTAGCGCGAGACAAGATTACGAAGTTCGAAGAAAATGCTGCTAAAATTATATTCACGTACAATTACAATTAAAAGAACAAGAAAAACATTGAATTTACTCTACTACTTCACTTCTGTACTACTGGAATCACTTTGCCATCCATTACCCGCCACTGTATCCCTAGCCACCCCCCTATTCCTTCTCCTATACATCTTTCAATGAATAATATACTCACTTTTCCAGTGTGTACCTTGCAATAATTAGTCTTCAATGTGCGCTGCACTTCGAAAAGTGACAAACTTCAATGGAAAACCAGCAAACAACGCCTACTAGCGTTGTGTTAATATAGCATGTAGTGACTGCTAAAAGTCGTTATGCGGCAGCGTAAAACTCATTCATCACTCATAGTGTAAATACCATCGAAATTTAATCGTGAAATACGGTACGATAGCCACGAGTGATAAATGATTTAATCAACTAAGGTAACTTTGTTATGAAGCTCAAGGTGGTGCATGGGTATGATACGTAGGAAACATACCATAAACAAATGCAAATATTTTTCTACCCAAACATATAGAAGAAAGTAAGATATAGGAATATTCTAATATATATCTTGTTTACCAATCTATCTTGATTCAACATCGGATCTAAACAAGACTCAATGATTCTGGTATATTCAAGTTAATCGTTGCCCTTGTTCAGCAATCAAATTAAAATCATCTGAATCTTACTTAGCGCATACAAGTGAGCGCATCTGTGATAGCCAGGGTACAATCCTGGTTTAGACTCAGTTTAATAATTAAAAAATTAGCATTATCCGTGAAAAGAAGTATACGTTCTTAAGTTTATCCTTTGTTAAAAGAAGAGTGAACAGACCATAAGTTTCATTAAGGACACTAATTGCACCCAAAGAAAATTATATCGCTCCTCTCTCCTGCTCACCCATCCCCCCCTTCTGTCTACAACGAGTAAAAACAATTGACAGAACGAAACGGAAAGTGTAATCACATAATGTGACAATAGCGCAGGAAATACGCGTTGGTCAGACAGTGGTGCACTGCGTCAAATCACATCTAGTGAACAATGTGTTTTTTGCGTGCATGTCTACATAGTTTCCCCCTCTCTGTTTATCATCTGTGTGTGTGCACATATGTACAGAGCTATGTACGTATGAACTGAGGGGTGTCCAGAAAGTTCTCTTTTAAGAAACGGGCAGTTTCAAAGGAGCGACCGCTGCTCAGGACGGATTATTAAGCACTTACTGCTGCGTTGTTAAGAAGATGACATACACCACGCCTCTCTCTGCTTCACTACTCATGCTCCATTTCGAAACGCTCCGGTGTTAGGGCCACTCGTCAAAGATGGATACACAAAAAAGTCAAGCCCTAATACAACATTTCCCAAGGAAAAATGTTTACGTGCTGACAAAAACACGACACGTACTACATTTACGGGGAGAGCACACTCCTTTTTTTCTTACGTTCGCCTATTCGTTCGTTCATTTTCACATTGAAGCGCGGTCTTAATTGCGCACTAAATAGTCGTTCGTTTACTTGAACGACGAAGGAAGGGATTTACTCTGTAAACCACAAACCAGAAGCTTGATACTGATGCTTTGCCGGAGACAATGGTGCCAATCCGTAAACAGCTGTGGACTGCATATGTGCAGGCAAAGGATGTGCTGCATGGCTTGCTAGTAAAGGTCTGGCCGAGCTGTGATGAGCTGGTGGTGGCAATGCTCGACTAGAATCATACAACGTTAGTGGAGACGAGCTGGAAAAAAGGGGATAACAATCGTTAGAAAATTCTGTGAAGCGGGAAACGTGGTAATAGTAAACATGAATAACTAGCACTTAAAGGCACGTTCTAAAAAACAGGCGTTTAGTCAAATATAAGTTAAAGATAAATATGTAAAGTACATTAAATATGCGACCGTATTTAACTGCACTTTCGTTTGAAAGAACGTGCCGCTCTGTACTCTGCACATATAAGATATATCTAACTACATCTACATTAATATCGAATAATAGAATATCTCAAAATTTAACTTGTTCTTCTATTGTTTTCACATCAACATAAGCGTGCGTTTTCAGAGAAAAAATAATACAAAAGGGGAAATTGATTGATATATAAATGATTGAACAGTGGCAAATTGAAAATTGGGGAAAGGCTTAAATAATTGTATAATATAATAAAAGGTACACACATGCATGCATCAACTAGGTGTTTAGGTACCCACCCGGGTGTGAATCCCTGGTAGGTGGGCACTTGTTGCTGCTGAATAGCAGTGGGGGCCTGCGTAGGTGCCGCAGTTACGTACACCGGGGGTGGCACGGCATGAGCCCTCGAGCGCACGTGTGCGTATTCCTGATAAAGCGGTTGACCCAGGTGTTGGGCACCGCTTAACACAGTTCCAGCTGCAGGACTTCTGCCACCACCACCCCCACCAGGACTAAGATGGGCAGGGTGCCCGTGGTGACTGTGACTGTGACTGTGACTCGGATGTCCTGTCGTACCCACCACCTGGCTCTGCCTACAAAACCCAAAACAAAGTCTAACCCTTTTGTCACAGATACTTCATACCGAAACTCTCCTACCAATGTCTTGCATAACATCTATCACCTTGCACATTAGCCTACGTAATTGGCTAAGTCTTTCAGCCCAATCATTGCAATTTCAGTGATAGTTTATAGAAACCCTTTGGGCATCATTTTACGAAAGAAATGAGAAATCTTCATGCTTTAGATTATACCTTTGTTGACTTTTGACGACCGACGCTAATCTACAGTACACGCGATAATTTCATGCATATATTTTGCCATGCAGATAATGAATATGAAATGTATTATAACAATCAGTTAAGCACTCACCTATACTGGTGTACAGTATTGGCCACTGCCCATTTTTGATGTTCTCTAGAGTGGGCAGCAGGAGGCTGAATATAGTCGTGTTTATAGTCAGTTCTCTTTCCGGGCCACGAGACTCGCTTATCGGCGCTTGTTGTGTAGACAATATGTTGCTCCTGAAGATGGGGGTGCGCACTGCTTGTGGTCACATACTGCAAGAAGTAGTCATGCATGTTATAGTCATCATCCTAAACAAATTTCCAAATGAAAATTATTGGATGGAAAACGGCCCAGAAGGAAAGCCAGAGTCGAAAAATCGACAATTTTTGAACCACCCTTCCCGACCGTTTCAGGGTCTGGTATTTCAGGCAATGATTCAGTATTTGGCTAGGAAACAGTGGTATAAATTCCAGAACCCCAGGTCAAAGTTCATTTTTTGGCCCAAAAATTCGTCAAGGGGTATACCCAGAAAAATTTGCGAAAAAATGAATTTTGAGCTAGGGCTCTGGAATTTATATCACTTCTTCCTTGATGCAAGAAAATATTCTTCACCAAATTACAGCCCCGGAAAATGTCAGGAAGTATGAAAAACATGGGAAAAACCTCAAAACTGAAATTTTCAGGATCGGTTTTCCATATGTTTTGGGTACAATTCCGGCATTTCTGCCACTGATTTCATGTTTTCTTTTCGTTTTGATACTCAAACAATCGATTTATCAAGCGTTCATCAAAGTCCCAGAACCTTCGAAAAATCGAAAATTTGTGAAGGGGTACATATGCAAAAATTTGCGAAAAAATGAATTTTGAGCTAGGGCACTGGAATTTATATGACTTCTTCTTTGATGCAAGAAAACATTCTCCACCAAATTTCAGGCCTGGAAAATGTCGGGAAGTTTGTAAAACGTGGAGGAAACCGCCAGAATCGGACGTAATCCATTTCTAATTTTGATTATTTTTAAATGATTTTGAAGAGGTTGGTGGGTTAATGTTTTTATAAGGATATAGGAATTTTGAAAGGACGCTAAAGTGATAGATTGATGAATCAGATAGATATATAAAGATAGTTTAAAGAAGAGAAGGGAGAAGACACTCTAGCAATGTAACCTGATAGGTCGGTGGCTCCTTGCAAGCCGGCGCATGACATGGATGGGGGGCAAGATATTCGACACCTGGCTCTGGTTTTGTCGCAACGTTCACTACGTTACATTCAGACTGCACCTTCGCCAACAGTCGCTTCTTCTGGGACTGCGAAGAATAGCCTGAGATGCTACTGCTGGAAAACGAGAATTTTATAATGTATTTAAATATGAAACACACTACTCCTAGCTAAGAATTTGAAGGTGAGTGCAATAAAATCATACCTGGTAACATGATGTTGTTGCTGAGGTTCGTGCTTAATAATCTGCGTAGGTTGTTGATGCTGTGGGTGTTGTGGTAAATGCTGATAGAGATGACCATGTACTCGACTTGGACTTGCTTCTCCATCACTATCAGCAACAGTTACACAACTTATTATGTTTTTACGCTGTGCTCTCTGCGATGTACTGCCATTATGTGTTGAAACATGTCCATTAGTATGCGATTGCTGGCTGCTCGAATTCGAAGATTGTTGAATCGGCTGGACTACGCGGGGTGTCGACTGCGTGCTACAAATTAACAAGCGCAGTCCATTGAAAAAGCTACTAAGGAATGAGTACTTGGAGTACATATACGCGTGCAAGCGCGTACATCCACACTGCAGAAGTGGGAATCAAAATGCAATGTATGTATATCATACAGTGGGAGGACTTGATCAACTGACACAATAGGAGCTGTGAGAAGTATCATTGTATAGCACAAGTTGCTAGCCCACATGCAAATATCCAATGTCAGTCCAGTTAATTTAGAAACAATCCTCCACTGAACATATATCATTGAGGTGATTGAATCCCCTAAAACTCTTTTGCAATACCATAAAAAAAGTGCATTGCCAGGGAAACAATGCGTTTCAATAGTTATTAGAGTGCACCACAGCGTTTGAGTAGATTCCTTCCCAGAATTAGTGTTGTTTGCAGGGAAGTGCGAAGAAAATGTATGTTAGAGTATGGGTGAGAACCGAGTGATTACAACATTTAATGCTGTTGGAATCAGAAAATACTAGAATTCGTTTTTGCGATACGATGTATCGAATGTACCTTCGAATGATTTCCTCGCGGGCTGTTCGTCCATCGCCAGACAGGCGAGTTGCCAAACTCTGACAGGCACCGCATTGTCGATCTCCACAACTGTTAACGATATTCATGCATAATTCTCGGAATCTCTGCAGTCCCTTTCTAATAGTATAAGTATGGTATTGTGACCGCACGTAGCGGTGTAGAGAAACAATGAATTGAATCATAAAACACAGGAATTGTGAAGAGAGTACAATTGTCGGTGGAAAGGAAACAGCAGAGACACTCGCGATAAACAAGACTTTACGAAGCCGTGAAATATAATATTCGAAGTACATGCTCACCATTTTCCAGGTGCCTCATCTTCACTGTCACTGATCGTAATCACCGACACAGCTGGCGAAGGTGTGTCGTGTATAGTTATCGTCTGCTGACGAACAGAAGCAACTTGATGGTGCTCCACATTGTGACTGCTTGTATGCTTGACATTGTGATGATGTGCTTGTACTGGTTGTTGCTGCCAGTGGCTTATTGACGGCGAATGTCGTCTCATGCTACTGGGAGGCGTACTTTCCTTCACCCTTTTCTTCACGGGGCTTAGCTGCTGCGTTTCCTTCCTGTGCTCGTGTCGATGCTGCGATTGCTGCGGTATCGCTGCCACGTGATGTTGGTGGTGCTTTGTAACACTACGTTTACCCCAACCTTGAGATGGATGTTCCACGAGAGCACCCGTATTATAGACTTCAGTCACAGGGAACACTGGTCGCTGATCCTTTCAATAATAATGCAATGATACATTTGTTATAAATGGAAGGGAGGTTTCTTGTCACCAAGAACCTCAGCAACATCACATTTTTAGCACGTACCTGTAAGATAGCAGAGCTATCAACGATTAAAGGCCTTCCCCAATCTCCTGCATCACTGAGTAACGGCTGTTGAATAGCAGCATGTTGCGGTGGTAATTGCTGCCATGATGGCACGATCGCGGCCATCTGCCGGCTTCCTCCCGGCCAAGATGTTTGTACAGCATTCTAAAATGATAGAACGGCAGGATTGTAGACTCAGGCATCTATAAATATGTTAAACACTTTATGAAATACTAACTGTTAGCAACATTTGACGTCCAGTTTCTACCATGGAGACAGGAACAGCAGCATACTGTTGCTGGGCGGCCGCTGCAGCTGCAGCGACGGCCTGCTGCGATATGATTGATGACTGAATCTGAAGCGGTGGTTGTTGAGCTTGAGGGGGCTGCGAAGAATTAACGTGACGAGAAAATTTAATATGATGGACGTAACTAGGTCAAAATTAATGCATCGCATCGTAAAGATGCGAGCAAAAGGACTAACAGTATCTACCTGAGCAACAACTACATGCTTTGCAGGACTTGGCATTGTTTGATAACCGGGTGGGTGACAAAGTAGACCGGGTACCAATTGATGTGGAAAATCATGTACTCCGCTTCTTCCACTATTTGAACCATTTGAGGAGCTACTATACTGAGCTGCACGACGGCTGCTGTTGCTATATATCTGATACTGAAATTAATAGGAATATATTATATTTATTGTTGTATTATTCAAGAAAGTAGTGATAGTTTACGAACCAAATTGTCATATCCTGTTTGGGCTGTACGATGTTCTCTGACTAGACGTTGTACTTGATTTGTAAGCTGATTGTTGAACGTGAAAGTAACAGCACTACCATTCGTGGTTGGAACAAAGTTTGCTACCAAAGACGTTGGTGGTGCTGGTTGGGGTGCTGGTGGAGCTTGGTGGTGTGCAGGACTCGCAGTAAAATCACCTGCGCGTCTACACACCTCCATCATCTGGACGGAAGCTTTTACATTGTTGCAATGTGCATAGTCAACCAAGTGAGCCAATGTGACAAAGGTATGGCTCAAAGCTTCACCTGGCGTAATACGGCGCTCCTACGGCATGGTAGAAAAAAACTAACGACATCGCAGGTATTTTAAGCTAACGAATGAAACGAATAAACATCGCTGAATCGCGAGTACAAAAGTGGAATACTTTAGAAAACACAAGATAAGATAAATTAGATATTACTACCTGGTCCATCGTGAGCATCCGCTTTAAGAGGTCTATGAATTCTCGTCTATCGGCCTTTTCTGCTAGTAACGGACCACCTTCCAGATCTTGCGGCACATT
The DNA here is from genome assembly GCA_910593735.2 of Ectemnius lituratus. NCBI lineage: Eukaryota > Metazoa > Arthropoda > Insecta > Hymenoptera > Crabronidae > Ectemnius > Ectemnius lituratus. The sequence continues at coordinate 1,459,065 of OU343033.1, forward strand.
CACGTTGACAATATCATCAAGGCAGTTGAAAATATATTTCCTCGCTTCTTTCGACTTGATACCAGTTTCCGCTTCATGCTCCTCTGGAGTTTTTAGACGCCAGAAAGGATAGGTACCTATGTATAATATAAAAGCGGTTAGTTAAGTAACCAAGGAACTTTCACCTTTATCGTTAAATTTACTTCATCCACTTACTATCCATATCACGGTAGAAAAACTTTGTAGTCTTGCTCGCACTATTCAGCATATGCTCTGTTGGTAGGCCCTGTGTTTGACTAATGTATCGAATCTGATCATATTCGGAACTTCCCGGATATAATGGCCATCCTAAAAACAGCTCAGCAACGACGCAGCCCAGAGACCACATATCTATTGCTTCACAATACGGGAGTCCGAGTATGATTTCGGGTGCTCGGTAATATCGTGATTGTAAATAGGTATTGCAAACAGCCTTTGACACATGGGATGCAGATCCGAAGTCTATAACTTTCACACGGTAAGGCTGTCGTGCTGGATCGACCAACATGATATTTTCTGGCTTGAGATCGGCATGAATCAAGCCCAATTGCTATAAGAAGAAAGGAGAACATTTGTTACAATGATTATTCTTGTTCTCATATGAATATTTTTAATGTACTAGGACTCCAGAATACTTACTTTCAACTTCGAAAGAGCCGTGAGCACTTGCTGCAGTATGGGCCTTATAAATTTTAATGGTAGGGGCGAAAACTTATTTTGTTTCAAAAAATCATATAAATTCTGTTCTAACATCTCAAACACTAAGCAAGTGTGGGATTTGTGCTGAAAGCACTCGTAAGCGCGCACGAAGTTGAACTCATCCGCATTTTCCTGACTAAGTCGAGACAGGATGGAGACCTAATGCATCAATCAAATAAAGAATAAATATAATTTAACAGGCTTTTACATCGTTGTGATTTTAATTGTAGTACTTACCTCAATCTGACCTTGGCGCGCATATGACGGATGATTTTTTAAAATTTTTATGGCAACTACCTCGTTCGTTCCTTTTTTCCAACATTTCACAACCTATTGGGAACAGAAGGAAATCATATACTTTTGATAGTCTGTGTTCACAACTCAGGATATAAAAACCCATGAAAAACATGGTAGTGAAGATTGATTATTTTTTATTCTTACCTGACCAAAAGTTCCTCTACCTAAGAACTCAAGGACTTCATATTCATTTGTCATAGAATAGAGAACTTCATGCTGCACCAACTGGTAGTCCCCATCTCCTTGGGGATTACTTCCACCACCCCCATTGGCAGCATTGGCCACTTGCTTGCTTTGGGCTGTCATACCTGTTTGTCTATGTTGTTGTTGCTGTGGTTGCTGTTGCTGCTGCTGCTGCTGCTGCTGCTGCTGCTGTTGTTGTAGTTGCTGCTGTGGCTGTGGTTGATGTTGTTGCTGTTGGGTATGGTGCTGTGATGCTACAGTATTACCCACAGCATTTGTTGTGTTCGCCGAAGGGACTGCCAGACCATCACCATTACCCTCCCTAGACCACGTTTTTCTCTGTAGGAGGAATATACCTTGTAATAGGAATAACAGAAGCATGTTACTTCAAGATGTGACTAAGAACAGTTTCACAGTACAACATCAATTTATGATACTTCATAAACAAGCTAGATGCAAGGGTATAAGTAGCCGCAACAAGGTATTAGAAATATTAGTGCTATCTTTTACCAACCTTCTGGCCACAGCGTTGATAAGTGTCTAAGAGCTTGATCGTCGAAGCTCGTACCAAGGTTTGCTGGTTTGGACTACTCTTTTGCAGCGCATTATTTGTATGCAGCGAGTTGAATGCAGTATTAGTACCGTTCACAGAATATCTTTGTTGCAAGCCAGACGGATCCACTTGGTAATCACCTGTCGATTGAACCAACGTATGGTGCGTCACCGGTTGGTTGCTGTTATATTCCAATTTTCGTTTCTTATTCTGATGGTGAAGGGTGTTATTGCTGCTGCCACTGCTGCTGCTGCTAGTACTGCTGCTACTGCTGCTGCTGCTGCCGCTGCTGCCGTTGACACTACTCGGCTGCTGTGTTTGGATGAACATGTCACACATTCCCTGTAATGATCGTACATTCGTTAGTACATGTACCTAATTACATCGGCGATCTAATCAAATCAATACTGATCTTCAGTGTTTTAGTTGTAAAAAAATCAAAATGCTTCGATCTTTCTTTCAACGTGCTTTAATGTCTGACTCCACTCGAATCTGCACTTGTTGCGTTTAGTTAGAGAACGTGCCGTAGGCATTCGAAAATGGGGCAAAACGCAGACGGCCGGGCGGAACCACTCGCAAAGATAAACCATCCGAAAAGTGATATTATAAAAACCAAAACCCGAAAAATTTCTAAAGAAAAGATAAGCCAACGATCTGATTTGATGTTGGATGCTATACTCTTTATAGCGAACTTTGTCCTTCTAGCAATAACAAGTTGACTTTATAAGATAGCTAGTGTACTCTGCAAATTCAGTCAAAGCGTCAGTAGTACCTGTGTAAACAAGCCGAAACATGTTCATGTTCAGATTTGTTACGACAGATAGTATCGTAAATGTGCGTACAGGTGCCGACTTTTTTCTGTCCTTATTCCATGCTGCGCTGCACATATTCATTTTCTACTTTCTGTGTTACTTTGTCGATTTTGTGGTGCGAACTTCAAACATCCTGATTCACGATTGGCATTTCGAATATTTTAAAAGACTTTTGGTGAGAGAATGCATACGACCTCGCGTATGGCGGCGAGTGGCGTTAAATAACAGTCAAAATTGTTCCCAGCAGCTTGTGGTAGTAAATAGCGTCAGCCAGCTCGGCCTCGATGAGTTTCCGTCAAAAAATAGACCGGCGGGCAGCAGCTATCGAAATTCAGTATACTTCTATATGTACGATACATTATTCCGATCCAGTCTCCTTCTAGTGAACCGACGAGATGTGCGTGTCACTGGTTAACATGCACGCAAATAAAGCAAGCAACAAGCAAACAAGAGCAACGTAGGGAAAAAGCGCGCAACAGCAGCATATGCTTGGTTTTTCGTTACTTCGACATCATCGAATAATAATAGTCGTAACCTGAAACTTTTAACTTGTTTACACTGTTGAATCGAGATTGTGAGACCAAACGAATGAACATTCGCCGCTCGTTTGCTGGCAAACCGAATATCATAGGACTTAACATGATACGGCACAATGTCAATTTCGATTAGAGAAGTGTATCAATATAAACCACGTATCTTCCGTGTATAACTGCCGGCTGGAATCAGCAAAGATGTTAAATCCGATACCTGCAGTCAGAAACGTATGCATATGGACATGATCTTTAAAAACGGCAACAGTACGACAATAATCGGGGATATTACATGTTGCTCGATTGCGAGCAGACGCGGCAAAATGATAAGTTTCCACCAGGAGTGAACATCCACTCTTCAGGGTCGTACATTCGGCCACGCATATCTCCCTACATGTGGATTCGGATACGCAAGTATGTGCACAGGCATACATATACGTAAATGATGCACGTAAGCAGAATGCACTCCGAAATGAAGCCGCGGCGAGGCAAAGATAAAGAGTTCCACGAGCGTGATGAATGGAGCAATATTGGAGTGATCAATAACACCGAAGAGATTTGCAGAATCGGAGGGCTTTCGAATAATTGATAGAATCGCAGATGTAACGCAATACGCTTTGAAAGAGACGCAGTGTTAGGAAAGATACGAAACGAAGAAACCGATGCAGACGAATCATCAGATGGCAAGAGTGAGAGGTCTTAAGCATTTGGAAGACTCGGGGAAACTTAGTCGAACTCACCTCTCTCTTATTGGCCAGTGTCTCTTGTTTCAGGGACGGGCCGGACGACCGCGTAGCCGCATGTTCCAGGTATCCGGGACGGGTTGTTGATCCTCCGTCTACTTAGCTCTTCTCGCTAGCAATCCACAGCCATCTTGTTCGGAGCGAATGGTGTGCTACTCGAGTACTTTAGCTTGCTTTAACACTCTCGTGCTCGCCCGTACTCTCTCGTTCGACCCGGTGCTGCACTCTGGCATTCGTAGAGCGTTGATACTCTGGCCACGGCACCCACGGCACACTATACTCACGATCGCTCACGACCACTCGCTGCTCCTCGCAACTGCTCGTGACGCGCAGAGCGGCTGACACAGGATGACAGATGCGCAGTTAAAGAGTAAGCTTTAGGCTCGCCAAATATGATGAACGGCACAACAGCACGGGCTGACTAGAGGCCATGTTAATCTTACTGCCACTTTCCTGTTCTTCCCCGAAAAACTGATGCCAGCATTCGTGAGTTTCTCGCGTGACAAACTGGCACGAAAGGAAAGCACAGTGGGAGTACGAATTTCGAGTACTCCTTGCTGTTCCCATACGAGTAGGGGCAGGGGCCATTGAATCACAAGTGGATGACGAGTCGAAAATCCCGCTTGAATAAAACAGCAGTACCACCCCGACTGGAGAAATTCCAGAAACGCGCGCGACAAAACGAAGCGAAACGACGATCGAGGGAACACAATGAGAAAACAATATGTCGACTTGTGGTTTAGATATGTACTCCTTTCACCAACGTGCGTATAGACTCTTAGTCATGCACTAAAATAATAGGGAGATTAGGATTTCTGCGGCATGCTGCTACTCGCAGTCCAGTCATTATTACAGCCCATTAACAGAAATTGGTCTTATTTGGTTTGATCGATGCCGCTGCCACTGATGCTACCGGCGGTCTTTTCCTCAGAGGCTTGACCAGTTCCTTCTTAGCACAAGCGAGACACCATTAGCAGCGGCACCGCACTATCTTTAAAGATCTTATGTACAATTTCACCGATGCAGCCCACTCGAACAATGCAAAGCCATTACACTCTTTCCACTCTCTTCTCTTCTTTCATTGAATTGCCGTTGGGCACTCTTGCTGGCAGCCTTGTTCCCCCAGCACATTGCACTTTCAATTTGTCTCGAACCAGGATTTTCTCCCTTCCCTTTCCTTTTTAGTCTTGGTTTTCCGATCTTGTCCTTGTCTTTCTTGTGAGCCGAGCTGTTTGTCCCGCCAGCTGCGCTTCGTACTTTCGTCCTTTGGGTCACTTACGATCGGGACACGTTCTTTCTACTCAGATTGAATTACTTTACGTAGCCATTCCCTTTAACGTGATGTTACAGCAGGTCACTTGTCCCCCGCCGCTCTTTATCCTATCCTGTCCAGCCACGAATACGAATTTTTCACTTCCAGTCCCGATCCACACTACTCAGCGTTGGATGTGTCACTAAAATCGTCACTACAGCACATTGCAGCTCATTAAAAAGTCCCAAGCTGATAGAAACTTGTTGGAACTGATATAACTGCTGCCGTCATCACAGTCGTCGCGAACGCCACCGTCACCACGCCATTCTTGTTGGTCGTTGCCGTTTCTACACTGGTGTTGTAAGGCTGCTTGTATACAGATACTTTCAACCACGTAGAGACAAATAAGTGTAGGATACTATGTGCATTGGATGTCTCTACCAACACATCTTCTGCAGGCGATTCTGCCCCGGAACAAATATGGCGAGTTGGGCTGCTGAAACTGAAACTCGAGGGCGGCTGTTCGTCCCAGGCGTCACGGATCCTTTATGATTCTTACCGATTGCAGAGGGCGCCACCTTACAGACCTCTTATAATTATTATATGCGCCCTCCTATTTGCTTCTATTTGCTCCTATTCGTAGATAATACTTCGCTTAGGGGTGTTATATGTATAACAATGTATAGTGGGTGGTGTGTATATACATGCATGTATCCAGCCTTATGAGCAGTATACGGAATGTTCCATTTAATTCTATTTGTTGCTCTCCATGCATTCGTGTAAACACGTGCCACCCCTCGGAATAGGATGTCCATGGCACTTTTTAAAGTGATGCCTTGTAATATCTTTCGCCTCCGCATTCGAAATGGAGCAACGTCTTTTGCGGGAGCTGGAGAACTTTGACGTTACACTCTCGGCGTGCAATTAGTGTAAACATCGTCCTTGCCTATCGGTATTTACATCAAACTCTAGGTTTCAGTATCAAATGCCAAATATATACCGGGCAGAAAAACGGTTCTCGTACAATACCAATGAGAAGTTTTAAGGCACTGATGAAATTTGCCCCTGAAACATGCTCTCGTCGATAATATTTAAGGTGATCCGCTCAGATTGCAACTACGAAAGATCTCTTCTCGCTGATATTATGAGGCCATGCAACGATCTTGAAGAATATTTGACTGAAAGGGAGGATTTAAGAAGACTTTACTGTGATAAATCATAATTGATTTGGAAACAATTCTATTCCAACAACAAGAACGAGCCTGTACCGCGCGGCTAGAATTTATGACGAATATGACTTAGGCTAGTTACAGGCGTTATAAAGTCATTGAAATGGAAGTGTGGTGGTTCTCCCGTGCGATAACTCATCATCCTTACGCTATTTTGACGATCGTATTTCTCTTTTCTTCGTTATGCTTAATTGTCCCACTGACGACAAGAAAATTCCCGGATTTTTCTGATCCACAACTGGTAGGTAACAATGCATTATAAATTGGAACTTTTTGTATAATAATAATTCTCTTATTATTCATATTTATACAGGGTTTCGAAGCAAGGGGTACAATGGTAGCACAGAGGCTCACTGCTTGGCAAAATTTAATGGACGCATCTAAACCAAGAGGAGAACTAATTGATAATCCACTAGAGTATTATCAATATATACAGCAAGTGAACCAACAGGTAGCTTTATCAAAAGTTCTCAGTATCAAATGCTTCATTCCCAAAACTTTAGTTTGTGTTGCTGAAAAGGTGTACCTCGTTTTCAGACTGATTCTAATATACAAAATTATAGCAGGACCAGCCAGGGTAATCTCAAAAGAAAATCAAAAAATAAAAATAGAAAGAAAGGAAAGAAGTTCCAAAAACTAGTGGCAACTGATACAAGGGAAGACACAGATTCAGATGCGATTAATGATAAATGGCAGAAGCTATTAGAGTTGGAAAACAAAAATAATTTAGATCTTGGTGGAGAAGATAAAAACCAAGATAGTATTGATAGTAATAATTTCTTCTGCAATTTGCCGACATCTTCTTATGCAAGAGTTATTATCGGTATTGATTCCGAGGAGAAAAGTTTATGGTCAATGGATGGGATATTAGCACAGTGTCATATTGATGCTGAATTGAGATCAAACTCCTATTTTTCATCTTTGTGCCAAACAGAAAACCAAAGTAATGGGGCTGAGCACAAATGTTGTAGAAGTTGGTCTCCAGCAAATTATGTTGCCTTGTTATCAAATAGAAGCTCATGCTTGGGTGTAACAGAAAGTGATCTGAATAGAGTAGGGACTCTTTTACAGAGATGTGTATACTTTTACCGAAATTTACAGTTGACTCCTACTTGTGCAGAGGATCTTAACTGTCAAAGAAATGTTCCATTGGAATGTTATACACATAATGCAGCCTACCATTTGTTACATTATCTTTTGGACATTAATTTTATTGCCCAATATGTAAGTCTTTGTGATTTTTAACTATTGACATTTTTAGGAACTGTGATATGATCATATATTTGAGTTTTATTTCAGAATCAAGATACTGGAAATAAACTGAACTCAACATTGAAATATGCCATGTTATTTTTGCCTATTGCAGCAAGTTCTGCAACTTTAGATTTTTATAAAACATTAAATAATGAGGGTATGAGTTATGGCAAGTTTCGTGTCAAAGGAATGCAACTTGGCCTGAAGAGTACATTATTTGACAGACTACTAGTGTCAGATTCTAGCCTGTTGCTTATTGGATTTAGCTTTGTAACAATTTGTATCTGGGCCTACACAGGATCGTTACTTTTAACTATTACAACAATTATTGCAGTGTTATTCAGTTTAGGCATTTCATATGCTCTGTACACATTAGTACTATGCATTAAATTCTTCCCATTTATGAACTTATTGGCAATTGTTGTTGCTGTGGGTAAGGAATAGAAAATATAATTTTTATGCAGTATATTTGGATATGTTCGACTTCTTTAATGCAATATATGTCTTACAGGAATTGGAGCTGATGATGCATTTATATATTGTAAAGTCTGGGAATCTGGAAAGCAAAAGAAATTATCAAATGATGGACTTGTGAAGTTAGTACAAGAAACAATGAAACATGCACTCCCATCAATGTTTGTTTCATCTTTAACAACGGCTGTCGCATTTTTTGCGTCGATCGTTAGTAATGTTACAGCTATAAATTGCTTTGGGTACTGCTTAATTTCTTTTTTATCAAGAACTCTTATAATTTATAAGATACTAACGTTTGTTTTTATACAGTTTATTCTCAGGAATGACAGTGATTGCAAACTTCTTTCTAATGATAACATGGTTGCCAGCATGGGTTGTGGTGGCTGAACATTGCAAATTAACTACTCTTTCCCCCGCAAATTTTATCACAAGAAAGATTGTTAGACCACTACGAAAATTCGGAAACAAAATAACAATAGGATTCAGTCGAATCTTAACTGAAGTTGTGATCCGCCTGCGGTGGTTCTGGCTATTGACTTTAGGTGCAGCGGCAATCGCATGTTGCATAGTTGTGTTTCACTATCCAGGACTACAACTACCAGATACCGCCGATTTCCAATTATTCGATAGTTCACATTTATTTGAACAATACGATCTAATATACTCCCGCAAGTTTTGGTTTGAGAAACACGAATCGGTATGTTCATACTTCTCTCTATTAGTTGGTATTGAAGTATAGCATTTCATGATAAATACTTTCAGATTGAAAGAGGCGAGGCACTACCTCTAAGATTTGTGTGGGGTGTGAAACCTGTTGACAATGGAGACTACTTGGATCCATCTACAAGAGGCTCCCCTGAATGGGATGAGACATTCGACATGTCACATCCAAAATCTCAGCTTTGGCTGGAACAGTTTTGTTTCAATTTACGGTCGCAGCCTTTCTATCGCAGTACTTTGGGCCCTTTACTTCCAAACTGTTTTATTGAGTCACTACGTAGCTGGATGTCAAGGCAATGTGAACATCCTGTGGATGCACACATTAATCGTATGCCGTGTTGCAAAAGTAGTACTTTTCCGTACACTTCGAACGTTTTGCAACAATGTGCAACCCTTGCCACCGCAGAATTACACAGCACACCTTCCTATTTATGGACTCGGGAAGGAACTGTAACGGCAGGCTTAAAGTTTTTGAAGGAACCGTTTCATACACAACAAGGTTTATTAAACGAGTCGCATTTAGCTGAGATGCCGACATCCAAGATCCGTGCTCTAATTGTTGAATACGATAGCACATACAAGTACAGCCTGTCTTTTTCAAATATGGATGAATTTTTCCATAAAGTTGAAACTTGGATGCAAGGTCAATTAAAAAGTGCACCGCCAGGAATGCGTGGTGGATTTTTCGTTAGTAGATTAGAATTTTATGAGCTGCAGAGAACGTTATATGAAGGAACTATCTGGGCAATAGGAGTTTCACTCGGACTAGCACTCACAGTCTTAGCGCTCGTTACACTCAATCCGCTCGTTAGTTTGTATGCGATTATAACAATTGGTGCGGCAATTATAGTAACAGTTGCTGTATTAATACTACTCGGTTGGAAATTGAACGTTTTAGAAAGTGTTGCAGTGTCCACAGCGATAGGTAATTTAATCAGGAAATTGTGTTTACATTCAAAGGCGTAAGATTTAGTTGAAAAAGATGAAACAAGAATATTTCTATTTCAGGTCTGGCTGTTGATTTCAGTCTGCACTATGCAGTGAGCTATAGAGCATGCACTTCAGAAGGAAGAGTGAATAGAGTAAAAGCTGCTCTTGAACAAATGGGTGGTCCTACCTTAATGGCTAGTATGACGAGTGGAGCTGCTGGTGCTCTGATGTTACCATCTCGTGTATTGGCTTATATACAAATTGGTGTATTTTTACTACTTGTGATGGGCGTGAGTTGGATATATGCTACGCTCTTTCTATGCCCAATGTTAACGGTTCTAGGGCCTTCATCCCACTTTGCTCAGTTTCAGTTTCCAAGGTATAACTACTACATTCAAATTTATGGTGCACTCATTTAAATTTTACTTAAATATTGTAAAAAATTATAGGTGGCGTATATTCAATACATTTTTTCATAAGGGCAACCAAGACAGTGTGCCTGATACGAATATGGATATAAATAGAACTAGGAAAAAGATTAAAGGGAGGAGTATCTTGTCTGAATCCACGTTAAATACATCAAGTACAGTATGTCAATTTCATGCCAGTGAAATAGAAACACTCGCAGCAAGACCTCCACCATCACCGACACAGAGCCCTTCTCCGTTGTCGACACTATTGCACTGAAATAAAGAATCACCATACGTTTATTGGGAGTTGTAGGAGAAACAAATTCTAAAGACGGGAGTGTCACCATCCTATGCTTGATGTTTGTAAGCACAAGAGGATCGCATGTTATTAGAACTCTACATAGAACTATGAACGTGTCTAACTAATGTGTCATTGGCTGTGTTCAAATAGTTTTAAGGCTATTATTTATATATTTAACTATTATCGACATTGATTGGGCTTCCCATATCAGTTATGCGGATAAATATTACTATTGTGAGTATAACTTCAGGCTGACATTGTTGTGTATATTATTAAGTGTTGTACATTTTACAGTATTTCTCATTCCTCTATTTTCTAAAAAAATAGTCGTTATATATCTGACAAGATTAGAACGAAATTCGAGATATTAAACGTATGTCAACATATCTTAAAAGAGACCCTTACTTATTTTTATTATTATATCCCTTATACTCTAAATGCGATACTACATTAAACAATCCCTTAATCCCTTATTCAACTTAATATTACATAAAGCTATGTGTAACGTTGCCGTTTCAGTAGCCTTGGGGTAATAGGGTCAGTTAATGGGCGTTTCTGAACTTGTGGTAAACCACTCTTGTATTTGCGGATGGGTTGGGCTTTATGAACGGTCATTTTTCTTAACTCTGCTATTTGTTCTTCTTCTTTCTTCCTTCTGGCTAGTTCCTCCTATGGATTTCGGGTTTACATAATACTTATATAGAACGTGTGTAATTATCACATACTACCATTTCTTTTCGACGCTCTTCTTCTTTTTCTTTCTCTTTTAGGCTTTCATCATAACGTTTACGCTCTACTGCTCTGGCGGCAGTTGATAGACGAGGTGTTCTGTATTTACTAGCACTTCTTTGAGCTGGTTGTGGTATAAATGGCTTCCTCTTCCAAATCTATGGACCCAATATATTTTTTACTTTTGCCAATTAATGCTCTAAGTTTTGCGGAGAATTTCATTACACACACCTCTATAATTTTCTTCGGGTGTTTTTCAGAGTCGCTTTGTTTCCGTTCCTCAGATAGCTTATTCGATGTCGAAGGCAACTGTGCCTTCGGAACTTTGGGAACTAGGAATGCATTAAATATATTCGGCTTCTTCTTTTCTTCCTAGAATGAATAAGTTGTTCACAGTTAAAACATTTGATATTTCGAACGTTATGAGTATACTAGCATACTTCATTCGCGTTTATATCTTTTTCCAAAGTATGTGCATTCTGTTCTTTAATCTTCTTCACGGTAAATGGCAGTCGTTCTTTTACAAACTTTGGAACAGGATTCGCTTTAAATGGTTTCCACTTTGTTTCCTCCTTAACTGCTAGTTTCTGTTTTTCTCGACATTCGACAGTGAATGGTTTCGTTACTGCTCGCGCGGTCTGACGATTATCTCGTTTGACAGGAATACCCTGAAATTTTATTTCTATTATTTTTTCGTGTGTATGACAATGGTGCACTTATATTATAATGCAATAAATTGCTACCTACTGTTTTATGATTTATATTTTGGACATTGACGTGCGGTTCTTTATTTTCTTTATTATTCGTGCCAACATCATAAGGTGCCACAGCATCCTTTGATATTATTGTCGATATTGAGATATTATCCAAAGAACTAAAATACATCTAAACGATTATACGACTATCATCAATTTTTGCTATTAATTATGGGTAAGTACTTACTTAACGAGTGTTTCGTCCTGAGTTTCGTTGAAGGATTCCGCTTGCAAATTATTTGGTTTCGGTGTACTCGCGATTATAGTTTGATCTTAACAATATTGTTAATTTCAATTAATGAAAGATTATATTATCCAAGGTTTCATTAAACTTACCGAAGAAAGAATCGCGAGCGTCGGGTATATTGAAGAAGTCAATGAATTGAGGGGATTCAATGTTGTCCCATTTCGGTTTCTCAATATCTCTCCATTCCGACCAATCTCCGCTGTGACACTCTTGAGGCATATTTTCCTCTTTTGTTAGAACTCTTGGACGCAAAATATGTTTACCGGACACCACCGGTGTTGATGATTGCTTGTAATCAGTACTCATATATGATGTGATCGACATGATTGCACTCTATTCTAAATGGCACTACGACACGATAGGTCCGGTGACTCATCTTCAGTGTATTTACATATTTTGAAGTCCTATACCGTTTGTATGCCAACGTTATCCATCCAGTTTGAAACTTTTAATGGTCGCTCTGCCCCGCGAAAGTAACAGGTGTACAAATCGCAAAATCATGTTATAATAAACATTAAAAATTCTTCCCAAGTAAAGAACATCCATTATGCTAACTGCATAGACATTTAGCTTCTTAAATAATAATATATAATTGTAATCCCACATCAAAATATCGGATCATTGATATTTTAAGTGCATGAAGCATATTCCCATGGATACAAATACCAAAACAAAGCGTCCAATACTTCTGTCGAGCATTTCGCGCGTTCGAACTCGTGCCGAGGCATACCAGTGCAGCATGCTACAAAATTACAACACGTTAAGTCCAACTTTTCAAACGATATGTGCAAGAAGCAAGAAGCACAAAGGATTTAATGCAATCCCATATCCATGACGGTCGATGCATCGAGCTTGCATTCGATAGAACTTTTTATCGACTAGTGAGAACAATTAATTTAATCATCAAATATGCAGGGAATAAGGTAGGATCACTTAATCATCATCGATTTTATATTTTAACGCATATTTAATGATTTTTGTAGAATGGATTATAATGCATCGGGTGGACTAGGAACTAATAGATGGCTGGAAGCACTTTGGGAGCCCAGTGCTCGATTACGCACGTTGCCCCATGGTTTAGATATGCTGGATCTCGCTGGAGATGGAGATGCAAGGCTTGTCTGCGCAGATCTAGGCACGATCGGTGCGGAATCAACAAAGGTCATCATTAGAGAATTAACAAATGTTAATTATATGACTTCTACTATAAAATGCATATGATTTTAACAGATAAGAGTATACAAAGGCGGTGACCAAGTATTGGAACACAATATGATTGATTATCCGTGTGGAGTAGTTGGTTTCTGCACCGAGAACGGTGAGCCAAGATCATCCGTCCTAGCAGTCGGTGCTGGCTCCAGCGTGTATATTTTTAAAAATATGAAACCATTTTTTAAGTATTGCCTACCATGCATCGATGTTCATCCAAAAGAGCGTGAGGTGCTATATATGAAGATGTATTCCTTCATTTTGATACTCAACAATCAAATTATGAACAGTTTAGAATAATTTGAAAAAGGCATTTTTTTCAGATATGGCATAAAGCTGGGCTCGAGGAAGAGTTAAATGTATTATCCTTGGCCGATGATCTTGAATTATTATTAAAGGAAATAGGAGCGGCATTCATCTCGCCGAGGACTCTAAAATTTCTGGCAATGGATACGAATTTAAGATCAAGCTTTGTAGAGCAGTATAAAAGAGCACCGCTTATGAAGAGCAATGCTTTAACTACGATATCTGCTATACGACGAGATTCATGGAATAATCCTGCCAGCATGTGTCTTATTCTGGGAACCGAATTTGGCGAGATTTTTGTTCTTGATCCTAGGTAAAAGCATTAATGTTATTTCAGGGAATTCTTGTGTGAATTCTTCATATTCTTTATCTTCCATAGAGCATTCTCTGTTATGGACAAGCACTTGTTAGAATGGCCACCCGTTGCTTTTGCTTGTACTGGTTTATGGACCGGTGACGGAAGAATATTAGTTGTCGGAAGGGATGGTAAAGTTGGTACCATAAGACGAGGAAGTCCTGTTAAACTTTGGGACAAATTGTCCGCACCAGCATTGGCTATTACAACTCTTACTTCCGAAGGTGCAGCTGTGGCTTTAATGGATGGTACATTGGCAGGATTTTCGAAAAAGGTATTCTTCACTTAAAATATTTTACGATAAGACGATTTTAACATTTTGTATAATTCTGAAGGGCGTGAAACTTTGGTGTGTTGACGTTCCCGGCATAACGCTAGATTTAGTAAGTTTGCCGGTGCCACAAACAGGACTCTCTTTACTTGCTGTGAGCACAGCTGGCTTTGGTGTAAGAGTATACGACGAAAAACACCACGTGGATACGATAAAAATAATGGAACCGGTATCTGCGATGAAGGTACTAATAATCATTGTCTGTTGGATTGTGTAATTTTCGTGATAGTTTGTTTATTAGTGTCCAAATATTGAATTGCATTCGTAGTATGGTAAAATGGGTCAAGAGGAACGTACAATGGCGATGGTTACACTTGGCGGAGGGCTGTGTGTGAAGATTTTAAAGCGAACTGCAGACTTCAGTGCTCACGATTTAACATCTACTGTACTAGGGAATGAATCTTCATCCAAATTCTCTGTACCAAAGAAGACCCGTTTGTTCGTCGAACAAACAATACGCGAGCGGTCGGAAGCGAAGAAAATACATAATACGTTTCAACAGGGTCTCTTGCGATTACGATTGGCAGTTGCCAAAAATGCTGTAGAATTAATGAGTAACAATCAAGATGCTGCTCCATATTTAATTACTTTAGAAGCAAGTGTTCTGGGATTGGGACCAAAATATTTAATTCGTATTCTAGTCACAAACATTTCCGATACTATTTCGGAAATAGGATTGTTTCTCGTTTTGCGGGAAGAGAACACTGAGCTAAAACCGCGGGTAATTAACTTGCCCTTATTACCAAGCGGCGTTCCGATTCCTATAACAATTGAAGCAATACTCACCAGCAGAATTTCGGGTAGGGTTTCCATACTGCTATGCAAAGAATCCAAACCGAAACCCATAAGTGTAACCACGGTGATTTTGCCAGCTGCCGAAGAGGAGACAGTGATTTGAGTAGATCGACTACCATAACCAAGCAACAATTGTGAAAGGGAATCACGAAAGAAACACAAAATCACTTTAGGTTTCTCACTGTATTAATTAATATATAAAATTTAAGAAACAGTTTGAAAAAATAAAAATTTAAAGTAAATTATTAATGGATATCCCAGAGCACTGAGTGGCCGGTCGTAGGTACACAAACACTAGTACTGCCGGTGCGCGACGCAGTCAGCCGGTCAGACGGAACGGCTGATGATTGGCTAACCCGCTGGTGGGGTGAACGGCCGACAAGGACACCGGCTGGGAGTGCCGGCGTTCCTCATTCTCCGTGCATCACCCAGTCGGTACGGTGGTTGGCGTCAAGAAGCAATCAAAGCGCTGACCACAGTATACTATGTGAGATGCACATGGGGCATCAAGATCATCAAGATATGCTGAGGTAGCGACAGTCTTCGCTGTTGAAAATGATGACTGATAAGCAAAAATCATGATGACGAACCCGGATGTGGAGAAGTACATACGTTCATCCGGACAATCCGGACGCAGTGTTCGGCAGAGCGAACTTAAATGATGCTTTAGATTCCAAATGCGATGACTGCCGTTTTTGCCGTTTTTATATGGAATGGATCAACGAGCGTTGCGAGCGTTGCAGGCGTTGTGGAACGCACCCATCGACGACATCGACCGCTTCCCCCGCTTCCTCCTATATATTTCTTCGGCTTCTGTACATTGGTATTACTGATGCTTCTTTCCAGATGGTTTCTCCTGGTCCCTCTCCAGCCAGTGACTAATTTGTAATAGTTGCAACCTAGAGGCGGAGTGCTTTTGTGCCGGTGCAATTCGTGAAATGCATTTTAATACTTCGGTAAGGCCACACGTCCGTGGCGACGACGTCTTGTCCTTGTAGGGCGATGGCCCCTTGGCGTCAAATACCGCCCATTTACTTCCAATTTCCTTCAAGTACAAACCCCGTGTTAAACGTCACTCGAAATATTTTGCTACGACTTTCCTAAATCGATTCCTTCGCTCTATTGTGCGATCCTGTGAACATGTCCTTGGCATTGTTGTGCAATTATCATTAGTTTCTCATTACGCTTGCCCACATGTTTTTGGCATAGCGTAACCGTGAGTGGACTTCATTTCTGCGACTCTATATTTTCAAGTGCTATCTTAATCCGTCAAGCTCTTGTGGGACACAATATTCCACGCTATGATCAAGCCACTTTGAAATGTGTTCGCGATCGGAGCTCGAAGCATACGATGCTGGTACTCCGAAGTGATTATTACTCGCGAAGGGCCAATTATCACGCTAATTGAAAACGAACATTCTGCCGAGCAATGTATTGGTGCATTATTGCGAGCCGCTGTTAAAAATTTGTGCGCGTTTACCGATTCCCGAGTGACTGATACTCAGATAACAGTAGATATTTTGGAGTGCATCGCTGCTACGTTGTTTCGCCAATCTGTCACGATCATACTTCTTTTTTTTCTTTACTCATATCAGTTCTTTATTCATGAAACAGGAACAGCCACCGTTTTACGAGTAAAGTACTTCAATTGCACTGGAACAAAAGCTCTATCATGACTGAGTACAAGTTAGTAGTTGTGGGAGCGGGTGGTGTTGGAAAATCTGCCCTCACTATTCAGTTGATCCAGAACCACTTTGTGGACGAATATGATCCTACTATTGAAGATTCCTACAGGAAACAAGTGAGTTTGTTAGAAATAACATTCTTCAGATTCTGATAGAACTTTTTCGAAAAGTAAGAAACAATAACAAAAAACAGGTGGTCATTGATGGGGAGACATGCTTGTTGGACATATTGGATACAGCTGGTCAAGAAGAATATAGTGCAATGAGAGATCAGTATATGAGGACTGGAGAAGGTTTCTTGTTAGTTTTTGCTGTGAATTCAGCCAAAAGTTTTGAAGTAAGCCGAGAACATAGAATCAGATTTCTTTCCGGGATGACAAAGATTTTGCCGAGGTTCCAGCATATCCTGGAATTTTCTATCATTTTCTAGGACATAGGGACGTACAGAGAACAGATCAAGAGAGTAAAAGATGCCGAAGAAGTACCAATGGTATTGGTAGGGAACAAATGTGATCTACAACAATCGTGGGCAGTCAATATGACGCAAGCTAGGGAGGTTGCCCGGCAATATGGTGTGCCTTTTGTTGAGACTTCTGCTAAGACTAGGATGGGAGTAGATGATGCCTTCTATACTTTGGTAAGTCTAGAATGGAATATATTTTTTGTTCTTTTTCCATCTTGATATCGTGTGTTATCAAGGAGGATATTCATGAAAATCTTATAGGTGAGGGAAATAAGAAAAGATAAGGAACAAAGAGGCAAAGAGAAAAAGAAGAAAATGAAGGCTGCAAATTCGAGTCGTATAAAACTTCGATGCTGTTTGCTTTAAATAATTGAATAACCCTATTTCTCTCATGCAATACATTAACATGAAAAATATAATGCAAGAGGCATTAGATTATGTTCACTTTGCGCACATTTCTGCAGCTTGTAATGCCGATTATCCTCGTGAAATGAGAAGCACAATTTTTTCTATGCATCGGGAGGGGAGGCAACGGAATCGAAAACGGTCTTGTATAATAATGATGATGTCGTCTATGTTTTTATTTTTAAACGAACTTTCGCAAGGAATGTCATTATTCAACGAGTCGTCGCATAATTTTAAGTATCAGTAATCGCGAACAGTCCTTAACCCTTGATTGCATTAATTGGAGTAAATATGCTTAACTTCTGCTACTTCTATGTTACGATTGTTATGTGATTAACATTTTAGTCATATGTTAGGTCTTTAATTTTCTTGCTAAGTATACTTTTACCTCGGACAATAATAGCGCATTATTTCCATTTGCACAAAGCTGGAACGCTCAATACTATTTCGTGAATGGTGTGTATCGTCATATTTTAAGAAGACTGCGAGACGGTACACGTTTAGAACGTAACGAACAAATACATTCGAGCACACTTATGATTTATGGGCAAAACAATCAAGGGTTAAATGTTGCAGCGAGGATTGAAGTCGAGAAGATTTGGGATGTTCTCATATTCATACAAATATATATGTGTGTAAACACACATGTTTATATTACAATATAGCTTTTTCAAGTTTTAGATATGTGTAAATATAAAATTGCACAGCATAAGTGTACTATGTAGCTCCAATCTATAACGAAACTTTCTACAAAAAGTGTTCTCTAGATTAATTCTTTGTTGAGTGCTGTTCGATAGATATCAGATCATCTATACTGTTCGGTTTTGTATGTTGGAACTCGCCACGAATTCTTAAAGTATTGATTGTATATCCTATAACTAAATGATTGAAATCATGTTGAAATGTAGACGAGAGTCGTATAAAAAGATCTCGGTCTGGATTAATCCAGCACACGTAAGTAAAGTGAACTTATCAAAATTGAACGTTCTAATAACGTAAACGAAATAAGAGTATTCAAGTTCGAATACTGTCGCGTGCAATCTATAGTATTTCAAGAAAGTCGTATGCGTCGTGATTGTTACAAATTTTCAATGTGTCCATGCTGATTTCTAGAGAAATTGATTATCGAATTCGCCTAATGTTTACTATTCAGGAGCATCGAATTATATCTGTCGAATATTTATTCGCCAGTAATGAATTCTCCTGCTCCTAAATGTTTACCATTCACTACTTGTTTCTGGCACTTGTGTTTTAATAAATTCCGTAACTGACCGTATTTTAGGAATGTCTTTACTCGAGCCACTAATTGCGACAGCTTCAAACTGGAACTGTTGAGACAAACTTATAGCAAGTTGCCTGAACGAATAGTTCTAGCTGATTTGAAGCGCATTGTACAATATTTCTACTCTTAATATGTGTCAAGCATTACCGCGCAAACGCATCTTAATGTGTAAGCACAAGACTAATATATATTCTTGTTATCACGTTTTTCTAAGGAATTTTTGTATTAACCGACAGCCATTTTAACTTTTAACGTAATACTCGTCATTTAATAGTTCGGCGACTCAGCTGACGTTACGAACATTGTACGTAGCTCATAAGATATTGAGAAATAAACTCATTTATACAAAAAGTACCTGCGATTATTTTTTGCTGTTCGATTCCAACTATGATTGAGGCCATGTTTTAGTAAATTTTGAAGGAGATGTAAGAGTCAGTATTTCTCGTAAATTGCATTTATTTTCGAGCACCTAGGTAAATATAAAATCGTTATACGCCTATATATTTCTGTATGTAACTATATCACTGTCATGTTACTGTTTACTATATGTATAAGCTATCTTCTAATTACATACGAAATGGTAAATGTAGGCTCATGTGTATACAGTAATATATATATATATATATATAGTCTATATATATATAGTATATTTATATATATATATATGGCACGTCAGTCTGTACGTTGAATTACTTAAATCACTTATAATGTAATATTAAATACTACTGTATATAATCCACCATCAAATCTTATGAACTGTTTTTGTTACGTTTGGCATTGTTCGCGGCTGGAAGCTTCTAGCACTACCGTATCATCTCCATATACTTTTGTTTGTGTTTGCTCAGCATTTCAGTGACAGTCACTAGTTGCTTTATTGTTGGCTGGAATGAAATGTTTGCTTTAAAATAGTATACTTCGATATTGGCCGGATTTCATGCGAACGATATTTACCTGGGTCTTTGATAAAACTTGTAATTCTTTTAAGTGAGAGACGCAAATATGGTGTAAAGTTGCCAGGTCTCTGGCTGTGTCGGATACACACGTACTCCTATTTCTGGGATCTGCTCCTTCAGATTCTGGTTTTTCCGTAACGTTCTATGGATAAAATAGACTCATTAATTTCATGACCACAGCACACATACATCTTCCTAATTTGTGACTGAAGCTTACGGATAACTGATCGAGGAAAACGACCATTCGTTCTTTATTTTTAAGAATAAAGGGATTTACGACTTCCATGTATGGCTCTTTCCCACCAAATTCTACTAAGTTCGCCAGGTTTTGTAAACATTTTGCGACCATCACCAAAGACCTGCAGTGTGGATTGTAAAGATTGTAAAGCCTTGCCGTTGTACGAGGAGAAATGTTATGAAAAAGTATATATACCTTGCCGCTGCTGGTGGTGGTGGTTCAGCTATTAAATTAAATGATCTAGGATTCAGTATGGCAGGGCAGAGTAGACGAAGGAATATGAAACCACTGACTACTCGGGTTCTGACTAGTCTTTCGTGCGGCCATTTGGCAACCACTGCTCTTTGTAAGCAACCACAAATATATCTTAGCGTTCTTGGACAAGCGTCGGGACTTGTAAAAATGCTCAGTGTCACCTCGTCCAAAACCTACAGAAGAATTCAACGAAAAAATAGCAAGGAAAGCGGTATACCGTTGTGATTACAAAAAAATCGTAGCTAGACACGCACTTGTAGTAAAAATTCAGCATTACTACAGGCATCCTCAGGGGAGTCCATTTTCGTCGGATTCAGTTCACAGCTTTGTTTGCTTTCGATCAATTTGACTATCGTATCGCGCAATGCAGCTTTTAGAAATGAAGTACAAACTGATTTCATGTACAAATCCATGAGTGTTGTCGTAAGACTGGCAGCTCGGAATAATGTTGGTGTTTCATCTTCTTTATCAACCTGTTAATACATTTGAAGTAGGTAATAATTACTGTAGCTCCCCAATATTATTCAATGAAACCAAACTATTATAATACAATTACACAGATCTACCTCTGCTTGGTTTAGAGATCGCAAAAGATCGGCTTCTTTCCTTTCGTGCCTAAATATTCTAAGTAAACTATTTGCTAATGGCACTCTATCCAAATGACATACATCCGCTAACGCTCTAACAACATGCAGTTCTGGGTCCAATAACAATTGTTGTAGGGGACTATATTCTTCGGGTGGCATCGCGAGATCGTGCCTATATCTGTACGAAAGAATCTCAGTCAGCACAAATTGAGAATCTATATTAAAGACAACAAAAGTCACAGTTGCCGCACCTTAAACGCAGTCGAAGTGCACCCCATTCCCCAATTGGTGTAACACCTGATAGAGGATACCATTCGTCCATTTCTTCTCCATTCGTTAGACTTGACAATTCGACAGTCACTTCTGCTACTTCTGTATCCTTACTTCGTTTCCCTTTATTGTACAATGTGAGAGAGAAGGACATAACGTCTGGTGGCACGTCCCTGTTAAATACATATTGTGAGTACAGATTTTACATAGCCTTGAGCCAATTGAAAGCCTTAGGATAACATAATACATACTCTAGAATGAATTCTTCATCCCATAGTGGATGTAATCCAGTTTTAACTTTTGTGCGGGCGACTTTTACATTGTTTAGAGCCACTATGATGAACGGGTTTGGTACTAGTTTATATGGTAGTCTATGTGCGTCTAAAATATGCAGATGTAATGAACGTAATTCACGTAGACGAGCAACCTTCGGGGCACGAGTAAGTTGCGATACACATAATGGTTTCAAGGCATTGATCCAGTCTAAAGCATTCTCGGAATTCGGCGCGGCCAGATACGTAATCGTGGCCAGACACGGTAAAGCACGTTCAACTAATTGAAAGCAATGAGGCCTATCAAACACGCTCTCGTGGACCTAAAAAAACTAGATTTCAGCAACACATTCCGCCAATTTAATGTTACTCGTTCCGCGATTCACGAGAGTCTTGTATTCTTCTATCATGCATAAAGTCGCATGTCCTATATGTATCAGATTTTGTAATTTTTCTTGTGAATACAGTGAAATGCTTTTATTAAAAATGTATATTTACCTGGTATAAGTAAGCACAACTCAAATCAATGAGACCCTTAGGTTTGGTTCGCTTAGGATTGTCATACAAATAAAGATGAGTGTCAGTAGCATCCACCAATAGTACAAAATACAATGCTTTCCATTTCTTATTCTTTTCAGACTTCTTTTCTAAGTATCCTTGCATCTTAATTCCCTTATTTTTCTTTGCACCAGATTGCTCGCGACACTCCCGTAGTGTTGCATAAATCTTTTCCGCATGTTGTACTTCTCTGTTTACTCTGACACTGCCATCTGGTTCTGTCACCATTGCTTGAACTAAGGTGTGACCTTCAACTATTTGTTCTTTCCGATATCTGGAAAAAAAGAAGAAAATTGTTTTTAGTTATTCCAAAAGTAAATGAAATATGGAAAGTAAATTGTTAACTCACCGATTTATAACTGCATCCAGGCATTCAAAAGTCCTACCACCCATTAGGTATCTCACACCTTTCTTCTCAATGCGGAATCTCTGAATCTGATTATTTATATGGAAGAATAGTGAATAATCTCCAGGGCTGTTGTCTGAGGGTCTGACCTACAGATGGTTTATTAGATGTTAGAATACCGTTGGTTTCTGCAAATCCATGTAATGAGAACCAAGACCAAGAAACCAAGTACCAAGAAACTGCCAGGTCCTGCTTTGACCAACATATCAACTGCCTCACTCTTAGTGACATTTGGATGAAACCAGGAGAAGACAGTGTTTGGGTCAATAGAATCATCCAAATCTTCCACTAATTCACGAAAAATTAAACCCTGTTCTCCGGTTCTATGGGCCGTGACCCATAGCCAACCATCTCCCATATCATTGTGCACAAAAAATATATCGCCCTTTTGGAAGCTTAGCTCATCTGTGTCAGGCATTTTTGTGTATGGCAGTATTGCAA
The DNA here is from genome assembly GCA_910593735.2 of Ectemnius lituratus. Classification (NCBI taxonomy): domain Eukaryota; kingdom Metazoa; phylum Arthropoda; class Insecta; order Hymenoptera; family Crabronidae; genus Ectemnius; species Ectemnius lituratus. The sequence goes on from OU343033.1 coordinate 1,482,012, forward strand.
CTATTCTTTTCTTATCATTTACTGGCTCTGGTGGTGGTGTAGGATGTATAAGTCTTTCTCTCTTTAAAAGATCAGAGCAATGAGTATAGTATGCAACAAGGTCTGATAGACTGTTGAATTGTCTGCCACCTGAAACACAGGCAATATATAAAACTTTGTTCGAATAACAGATAAAAGTAAGATTAAAAAGAAATTGAAGATCCATTGTACCAATATAGTAATCTCCACAGACAGCCGTAATTCTAAAATGATTAATCCCAGTTCTTCCTAAATAAGATAACACATAACTACCAGGCTTCCTGTCACTCTCACGTACTAGGTAACTACCCATTTTACTTGCATCCCACAGTCTCTCTTCTGCAGTAAATCTATCTAGTCTTCCATGATACCACCTGAAATAGATGGATATGTGATAACATGTACTATAGATCTGTTACTCGTTACAACTATGGAAATAAAGTCTCACTGATTTTCTGGAGGAGCAGTTAGTAATGTAGCATTCGCACTATCAGGCTCTTCTGGATCTTGTATATCATCCGGTATACTCTCAAGGAAAGGATCAAACTCATTCTCCACATTCAGAGATTCATTTGGACCACCATCCTCGCTGCCAGTGCTCGGCGATCCTCCCTTATTATTGTGGTCCATCTAAAAGTTTATTTCGATTTAATTTTCCTACGCTACACTGTCGAGAACAAATGTAATAATAGATTCTTTCAATAGAGAATATCTTCCGAGCTTCATTTGCGTTTGTGTCTCTAATTCAGTGTTCCAATTGTCGAGACTATATAGGGACACCGCGATAACGATAACGCCGAGATCTCCGACCAATTGTTTAAGACTCGAATAATGGTTGAAAAAGCACAGGAAGTCACACAGTATTTTGGGTTCTGGCGATTTAAGCAGCCGTTGCACTTCTTACCGAAGAAATGCACAGTGTTCTTAACAGTAGCATGATAGTAGATGAATAATCCGCGATAAATAATAGGCCTGCTTACCTTAGCACTGTTGGACACGCTTGGTCCTCCACGCACGAATTCTGCCATTTTTCCAACACTCACACTTTCATTCACTCGCTCCTTAAAAACTTAGGATATCAGTTGAAATGCATTCGTCTTATTGCCGTGCTCCTGGCCACCGATTATTTACAAAGGTCGACTGTATTATTGATATAAAATGTATTGACGTTTCCCGGCAGCCATTTTACAAGTGCACGCGCTGTTCCCGAAGTATATGCAACTGAGAGGGAACTATCCTCCTTCGGAGATGCACAAGTCTATATATATGTATTTGTATATATATATATATACTATCTTTTTATGACTTTTATCTATCGTAAATATTTATTGAATATCCCAATTTCAATTTGCGTAGGTGTTTGGATTATTGAACTCTTTATTTGTGTTTTGACACAGACTGGTCGTTCCAGATTTCATATTCGAATAATCCGCAAGGCTTCGAAAATTTATTTGATTGCCGCTGTTTTCATTGGTCGAAACTATGAACCGTATGAACCGACCCTATTCTCCCTTCTCCAACCACATTGCATTGAAGTACAATCTGCTGATATATCAACGATGCACTTGTTTCATCGTAGCCGAATTGTTCCGCATTAGTTAGTTAGACGCTGCTAGTAATTAACAAGGAATTCTGTGATACTACGATAGTAATCATTGGAAGTATTATTCTGGCACAATGGTAAGTAAAGACAAATGCCAGATTGAAAGAGAACTCTTAACAGTTGCAGGGCTAACTCGGCGAAATTGAGATGATTACAGTTTAACCTTCAGGTAGTGTTTGGATTGTTATTAATCCTTATGTTGGTGGCCAGTCTGCCCTATTCAATTTCCAGAGTTTACTCACTGTCATCCTCCTGCTTATATGCACCTGCACGTATGTGAGATCAATCGTGCCCAGTTTACTGGATAACCGACTAGGAAAAGTCGGGTATGTATACTTTTCTTCGAATTATTGTCATATCTGCACTACTCAGCACAATGGAATTGTTGTTAACGATAATGGAATTATGAATAATAGATTTTTATTCTTCTCATTTCTAATGCTACTCCTCTGTGTTATGTTACTGCTATGTTATGTTCTGATATTTTATGCAGAATTCAATCCAAACTAAATATTTCGAAACGAATGAACACCGGACACATATATTTCTGTGCAGAATTGCATTAAATTAGAATAGGTGGTGAGAGGCGAGTGGTTAATCAGGATTGTGGAACTAGGTTTCAGGGTACTTTTTGGAAATGTGCCAGAATTGGAGAGAGAAAGAGTCCATATGTGGCAGCCAGTTGCCTCTTTATGGCTTTCAGCATATTATTCTGGTCATGAACCATGTAGATATTTTCCAATTTGGCCAGTCTGTGTCTTGTATATAGCGATGGGTGTTCATGGACAGCTGGTTTATTCCATAGGTAAAGGTGGAAATTTTGTATGAATGGAATTATCCAGGGAGTAATCGTCTTAGTCGACCTTTTTTGGATAGATGTCTGTATTTCGTTTCTTTCATGATACAGAAAAATACACTTGTTCAAGCCAGATGCGAAAAACAATAAATCAAGGATATCGGTGCTAAGTTGTATATGGGGAATGTTCTTTATTTGTCAACACCTTAGTTTTCTCACCAAGCTAGTATAATTATCCAATTTGAGCAGAGTTCCTCATCGTATTCATAATATATTATCATCATTCTTCTCTATAAACAACAACATTCTTTTAATATAGTTATTGTAGTGTTATTATATTGAGCATCGATTTACGATATACAGTACTCGTTAAATAGTTACACCTAACATATTTAACTAAACAGTCGCGTGATACTGGATTCGGAAGTATTGTACTCCTTTTGATATAGTGGCAGATATACGCGGCAGTGTCCTATTATGATTGGAAAGCGTCGAAGTCTCTCTCGCGACCGCTGAATCTTCTCTGGCAAACAATTCGCTCGTTTTTTTTCGCAACACCTATCTCTAAGTAGAGAGTAAGATATGGTTCGCGGTTTAGCGAGGAACCATCAACTAAATACGCACGTTTGAACTTAGAAACCGCAAGCCACTTAGGAACCAAGTCGTAGCTTATTGTTTAGCCATTAATGAATGAACAGTTGGACCATAAGTATAGCATCGAGATAATTCGTATACAAAAGGAATAGTCTTCGCATCAATCGTTCGAAATAATAAATACAATCGAAATCTAGGATACGTCTAAAAGTAATACAATATTCCTCGCATGAACCCTCATTGATTATGCTTATACCGTAGCGACCGTTACATTGTAACAGCACTTGAAGGTACCTTGTTCTTACCTACGGCCAATTAACAAAATATACAAGTGAAACAGAAGAGAGAGAGAGAGAGAGAAAAAGAAGATTAACAGTTCTCTAAAATATGTGGAGTTCGATATGATACTTGCTACGGATATGGATCTTAACAGTTAGATATGGCGCGATAACGGTTACACTCACACATTGTACCGTACGCGCATAATTTCGATGCGCTCTCTTCCTTACTTTATACCCGATAAATCAAGAATAGTATCTTATTACATCTTACATACAAATTAGTACGCTAATTATTTGTCTGCGTTGAGTATAATCGAATTCTCCGCTAGGGGGGTGGTCGCCACCCCCGGAAGGGGTTACAATCAATCGATGACGAGCGTTAAGATAATTGTATAAGGGATGCTTACTTTCCATTGAATCACCACTGCCAATCAAATGATATTACCCCCCCCCCCCTGTTTTTTTTATTCATTTGATTATGTCAACGATTTTTCACTTTCGTCAGATGGATGACAGTGATAGTTCAAATAGATTAAACATCCTGCATACATTTAAGGCTTTCCACGTTATAAAAGTATATGCCTGGTCGTTCCTAATAACAAGACAACTCAGGAATGATCATTTTTTTTTTCTTTAGCCGAAGACGTTGCGATCATGTTCTTTTAAAAATATCGTAACATTACATTAGGTACAACCAAAGCAGCACATTCCATTCGCTTCCACTCGGGGAGAAACGAATGGAAAGGGGACTGGATTCGCGGGCTCGTAAAAAATACATTAAGCGTTTGTCTTTAAAAGTGGCAGTAGTTTTGCCGGCGAAACTCATTTGGCCCGCTCGTGATATTAGCGAATTCGGTGTATCTTTGCTGAAAGCATCGGCAGACACTTTCCACCTGCGCACGTACCCCGACTACTCTCGGGAAAAGCTGGCTGTGCGAACTTTCCTCTGATTGCACAGTAAATTTGATCCCCGACGAGAGGCGAAAATTTGCCTTCATCGAAGCCACCGGAGTATCACCGGATGGATATTCGTGTGATTCGCTAGCAATTGCGAGAATCGCGCGCGAGCGAGTAGCATCCGCCGCGATAACACTCTTGAACCTGGCGATTTCTCGCTCGCAGGGATTTTACCGGAAAGTCACGAGGAAGAGCAAGAAAATCGCATAAGTCTCATGATGCGTGCTCCTCGAATGAGCGGAATTACGAAGCGTTAAATCCTGATGGTTCTTGAAGGCAGTTTTGTCCTTGATGAGAGGCGCTCGTGGATCCGCAGTTGTCGAAGTTGTCAGATGTTTGTTCGGAAGAAATCGTACCGAGCTCTTATGCATCGCCGGTGTGCTCACCTGATGGAAAATACGATTGACGCTCGTCACCTGTGTATTCTTCGATCTACCCCTGTTCGATTTTCGCCAATGAGCCGAAGTAGCCACAGTAGGAATAGTAGCACGTTCGATCTCTGTAAACATTAACATTATATTTTTCTAATTTAGATAGAAAATATTCAACATCGAAACAGGAGGATTTTCTACAATCAGTAAACAGACTTTGTTCCACGGGTATTTAATAGCTTTCCAGGCAAAAGTTTGTTTAGCCGTGTGGTGTTCACGAAACGCGAGGTGCCAGAGTAATTGGCGGACACCGGTGAATACCCCGGGGGTGGTGGCATGTCGGACACGTTGATATATTTCTATCGAAAAGCTCGTTTTTTACGCTCGGGATTTATTCGATAGCCATTACGAGATATCGTGCGGTGGGTGACGAGGTGATGCCGGCTAAAAACACAGCGGTGAACGAGAAAGGTAAAGAGGACAGGCAGGCAGAATGGCAGGTAGAAATCAGGCTGTGGAACGAGTTGAGGCCGAAATTTTCTCTGGCTGAAAGCCGAGGATGGAAAATCCCGGAAATATCGAACGTCAAAAAATGAGATATTCCTGGATGGATATATAGATGAACGTACCGTACACCCTAAGGGTAGCTTCGGCTTTACCCATACTCGACGAGGCCGAACACGTGTACTCTCCCAAATCCGTTTTCTCCAAGCGTCTTATCTTCAGTTCGATCGTCCTCTTCCATTCCTGATCGGGATACGTTCGCTCGTCGATCTCATACCTCCCGCTATGATGGCATATCGTTCGGTTAGTGGGGTCTTAGTACTAGAAGCGGCTTCCCTTGCACGTTGCAGTATGATATTTTGCTTGGATTCTAGGCAACCAGCAGTATACGGAAGGAGGAAGGTCTAACAACGATACTGAGAAGCTACAAAGGAGAACTCTTGGCCTGGGTTCGTTGACCACAGAGTTAACAGTAGTCGATAGTTTCGACTTGTTAGTTAAGTGTAAAGTCAAGCACTTCCGAATCCTAGCTTCTACCACATTGCCGGTACTTCACTTATAGTATAAATAAATGTATTGAGTAAGAGGATAGCACGTACCCGCTCATAATGACTTGCTCCTTGCGGCTCCACAGGTTAATCGTCTTGGGATAAGCCTCAATCAAGCAGATTAGCGACAGGTCTGTATCCAGGGGTGAGCTCAGCAGCTGATTTGGGACCTTCGCGCTTGGTGGAACTGCAATGCCCGAGGACGGAAAATCACGCTTAATTCCTCCTCCTACTCCGTCTCTGTTAGTACTCCCTCCGCATTGTTTGACGAGGCGAAATACACAAGCAGGCAGGCAGGCAGGCAGGCAGGCAGGCAAGCAAGCAGGCAGACAGCCAGGCAGGCAGGCTTGTCGAGGAATACTTGCTAGATTCCGGAGACCCATCTCGTCGCACACCCTCTTTCTGCCTACAGCAGTGATGCTCCTCGCAAAACTCGCGAGGAAAATAAACGACGTACACACAACTAGGGTTCGGAGGGGGAGAGGGAAAGGTGGCTGCTGTTACCGCCGCGGGGGTGGAAGGTGGGGCCAGAGAGGGAACGAGTGGCGAATTAGAAGGGACGCCGGGCGAACTCTCGTGCGCTTCCGCCTTAATTGCGAATTTCGAGCTATCTTGCCAACTGGCAAAGTAAATACAGGCTGTGTGACTCTCTGTGGTACTCGCTGTACCGCTCGCACCCCCTCTCTTTCTGTCTATCCCTGCTATGTCTCTCTCTTTCTCTTCAGTACAACTCTATGAGTATAACCGATGACAGATTCTTTTCATCGCGGTTGCATCGAGTAGTGCAGTCATGGAAGTTGTGTGAGATAGCGGTGCCCTACCTTTCGCAAAGGGTCGCGCCACTTTTAATTACCGCTTGATTGGACACTTCATTTGAATCCCTCCAATTTAGCAGGGAATGAGACAGGCACGACTATTCACAATCTACATAGTAGGAGAGCAAGCCTGAGAGACAGTTGTAACGCAGGTCTAGCCCTCGATCGGTGAGAGGGGTACGGTGGGGGTTGACGGGGAGAGGAATCATCACGGAATCCAGCAAAGTATAATTCGAGTGTACTCGTCGCGTCGACGAGTCGAGCGGCTGGTAGTACTGATGATACGGATAGAGTAAGAGCTGGAGCAGTAAGTACTTACAGTTTACTGTGAGGTAAACCCTCTTGCTGACTGCCGGGGGCACTTCGTTTCTGGCTATGCAAAGATAAGCCCCCATTTGCCTTCTGTCTACCCTGGTTAATTCCAGCTTCTCGCCGGACAGGCTGTCCACTGGAAAATCGGGCACGTGTATCCTATGAATATCTCAAATGCTGAAAGCAACCCTCGCTTTCTCTCTCTCTTTCTCTCGCTCTCTCTCCTCGCATCCCTATACATATTGCTGGCTGGGTGCCAGTGTTCGCGCGTATACCAAATTACACGTGAAATACGTCCCGCGCGATACACGTATACGCTAGGAACCCCCTTTCGAGCCCTGCAATCTCCTCCTCTACGTTCCTCTCCCGCATTCCTGTAAATTCCCCTTAATACTGCTTTCGGAAATCGGCCGTGCACACTTCACCCTAATTGATACCGGAATGTCCCTTGCATTTACTTTCCATTTATTCGACATGTTGTTGTTCCTCTTAACGTTCCACCTATTTGTTTTATTGTTGTTATTGTCCTCGTTGACTGGCGCAACGAACCTGCCAATCTTGGCTCACCTGTTTATTTTATACACTGCAACATTTATTCACTATTGTTTGTCTATTCACCCGCCTAGTGCAAAGCTCTCTCGGGATCAATGAATCGAGTCGCAGTCACATTATTACCGAGTGAGTGTCGCACAACATAAATCATTCGTCTCTCGTCATTCCGTTGTTCTATGTTATTTCAGTGACCTAATAATACATGCCTAGCGTGTGTAATGAGATCGATCGATAACCGAGAATCAATTGTTCTTTGACTGCTGACAACTAACAATGGATGTGAGAGAGGCTACAATTTTGACTGGCAGTTTTGCCTTGTCAGTGGGTCTTTCAACATTCCTGTCTCTAATATTTCTCTCGTCCCGTTGAACCAGCTGCATAGATACGCATATACACAATACGAATAAAATTGTAGTTTTTACATTTACTATACATTTTATTGGAACACTTTGTATTTCTACTCGGAGATACAAGGAACTCTTCAGCTCTGATTCTTTTAGTGAGCCATCCTCTTTTTATTCCGTCCGATTAATTAACGTGCCTTTTAGTCATACAGTTTTACGAGAGTTGGCAAAAGTGCACTGTATTCTTTTGCCGAGAATAACTCTTTCCTACTCGAGACAATGTATTCGCAATGAGAGCGTATATGCCAGCAAAGCGACAACTAGTCGATTACCGTAACAGAAGCTTCCTCTCTCGGAGAACAAGAAGCACTGTTTCCGGTGTGTGTCTGTCAAAGAAACGAAGTTACCTTCAGGCAAACGCAATTTGTTGGCAAACCCTTTGAGCGATCGTGTACCTACAACATCCCTCTCGTTAAGTGCATACACACGCTGTGAAATGACCGCGATTGCTTTTGCTAATGAAGACATCTCCGAGATCCGGAACTAGAAGTGGTCGATTTCCTAACAAGGTTCAAATTATCCTCTAATTAATACGCGGTTAATAACGTGAAGATTCTCGAGGAGTAAGGATAATAGTTATTAGCAGAATAAGATAGAAGATAATTCGTATTAGTATTAATATTTTACCTGGTATCAGCTGATCGTGAGGACCTTTCGTAAGTATGGCATCACTTTTTTCTCGTCTCCAGAGAACTCTGGGTGGCGGTCTTCCAGATGCTTTACACGAGAGAGTAGCATTTTCACCTTCCGATACGGACACTTCGCCCGCCGATGTGCCCGTACTCAATATATCCGGGGGCACTGAAAGAAAAGGTAGCTTCCATTCCAATCCTATAGAACCACATTGCACCCAATGTCTCTCTGCTACCACTAAAGCACCATTTGCATTATTACCTATAATGTGAATGGAGTTTAACAGCTAATACTGTCGGATGCATACGCTGGAAGTAGAGAATCATGGATGGGGTTTTGGTATGGTGGGTTTGGGTTTATACAGTTGCCGAAATTCCTAGTGGTATCCTCTAATGAAGATGAATCGTGCGGGGATGAGGGGCGGAAGTAACGCGGTAGTAAGTTATAACTACAAGCAGGTTTGCCTTCCAGACGCAGCAAGTAGAACCGGAGGAAGGAAGAAGAGAGAAGGAGAATGGAATCTTACCACAGAACTATGCCCGGTACGCAAAATTCGTGGGTAACTGAGGGGTCAGGAATGAGAGAGAGATGATCAGTAAGACGGCCGTTGTACCATCAAGCGGATCAGGTTTATCCTCCCGCTACGGAAATTGGGATTCGTCAAGGATTCACGGACGAAAGTGACTCGGTGAAATCAGCTTAAAGCAACTACCTCCAACAAGGAGACTGAAATACTACATAGTCGACTAAGAGCAACAAGAAAGCCACGAAAGAGAGCATTGCATTTCCATGATGAACGTTCCTATCCTTGAAGGAAGTGTTTCGCAGCTATTTCAATTAAGCTCCGTTCGACTTGGACAAATATTCAGTGTTCGCTGCATTGAATTCTTGCTGGTTGGTTGGCGGCGTACTGTTTTCCGGTGCGAAAAAAGTCTGGATGGACAGATGGAGCGTGCAGTATGTATCGTGGGGTGGCCGTGCGTCTCTGTTTCTGCATAAAGGAATTTCATCCCATTGGAAGCTATCGCTTCTGCCCGACGAATGGCTAGCGAGGTGCACACTCAATGGAACGCACTCGTTCTCTGGCAGTAGTAGAGGTACTCGGTAGGTTCGTGTCTGTGCGTTACGCGAAAAGTAGTACTGTACCGATGGATCGTTGGATGGGTACCGGTGCACTCGGCTACATAACCATGACGGACAGACATTGGCTCTCTGTGCGTGCCGGCTGGATGGGGAACATATTGGCAGAAGGGTATGTACACGTGGCTGGCATAGGGGTGTACGGGAAACTAGCCGCAAGAGATAGTCAGCGTGGAAAGTCTGGCGGAGAGAGCATTGGAAAGGGAAGATTGGTAGAGGGGGAGAGAGAGAGAGAGAGAGAGAGAGAGAGAGAGAGTGAGTGCGGGAGGAGAGAAGAGGAAGGGTCGCTGCCTATTCGAACGTATTCTACCGGCGAGACACGCATATTTTCCATCGCCAGCAGCAGCAGCAGTAGTAGCAGGAGTAGCAGCAGCAGCTACTACCATCGCCGCAGGCCAGCCCTAATCGAAACGCGTGCGTACGTCGAGACACGTGTGTGCGTGTACGTTCTAGATATACATGGATATCTACACATAGCTAGCGTCTCGGAGCGTCCGCGTCGCGTGACCACAAACAGCTCCGACACACTAGCTGGCCGTAGGAATGCGGGATAACGCGCAATTAGGCATACCTAGGACGTCGACGCATCCCAGCTGGCTCAACATGGGCTTCGTGTTCAGCTGGCACATGTAACAACCGCGGTCAGCTTCCTGAAGCGGGCGAATCTGCAGACGCCAAGTACTCTCCTCCTCGAGCCTCGATTGCGTCTGATTCTTCGCCTTGACGTTCTCCAGGCTCACGTGGAATCGTGGCGAGTGGGTAACTGTTCGCTGACCCATCGACAATATCGTCTGGTCCTCGGCCCTCAACCATCCCACCTGCACAGACCATTCAGCAAACATCTTCAACAATATATATTACGATTCTTCTCTGATGCGAATAAGAAGATCAACTCCTAAGCTTACCAAGTAAACAAAATCTCTACGCCTGTTCGAACCATGTGTACGATTTTGAGGCAGCAAACCATACCCTCCTCGAATTAGCAATAGCAATTACAACCGTTTCATCTGTATTAGTATCGATGACGCTCGACGTACAGTTAATTACTCTGATCCACGCGGCGATATTATTAGCGGCATATGCGGTCGGCTAATTATACTCATACCTGAATTGAAATCTCTACGGTATTGCTGGTGCAGCAAGTATACTGGCTCGTCTGGGATCCTTGGCGACTATCCTCGCTAATTAAAGCACGTATTCGTTAATTATCCCATTAAATGGTGAATTAAGAGTAGTACACTCATATGAGTATTGGGTAAAAGGGTTTTGGTAGAAGCGTATTTTCGAAATCTCTTTCATTTTCCACACTCCTGATAATAACTGTCGCAATTCATTTATTTAACGATGCTCATAGAAATGATTGCTGTTATAAAAGAGAAACCATGGACGGAAAGAAATGGATAGTAGTTTGGCATATGGGGTAGAAATGCATTGTGGGAGATCGCGACGCAATTTTGACGGGCGTGTCGAGATTAACGGGAGATAGCACCTTTTACGTGCGGGAAGGGGGCCGGGGGAGGGTGTGTGGGGGTGGGTATATGGTGGGCAGCGATAGGCGATAGGTCGATGCAATATTATATCGGTGCGCTACCATCTTCGTGTGTCGTGTGAAGTGAGAGAGGCCCCCGCCAGTCTATGTATGCGTATGTATGTGAATATATGAACAGAGGCGAATGGGGCGAGCGGATGACCCATAGATAAGTGTATGTGTACCTGTAGGTCGTACTAGTAATTGCTTTTAGGCGAGTGGAAGCTCGCACTACTAGCACGCTCGGGTGGGCTTGGCGGCAGTGTAGGAATCGAGCCGACGAAAGGTTCAATTTAACGTGGTATCGCATGTGGCCCTGTAGCCCAGATCGAGCTGACTGTCCAGCCTGGACTAGAAGCTTGACACCCCTCTAGTACCACTGTCACCCTGTCCTCTACCTTCACTGCTGGGCTTATCTATAACGGTGCACTTGGTAATTAATCTCAAGTGTCTCTGACGCCCTTCCTCATATCCAACTACGCCCGCAACCGCACCCGCACCCGCACCCGCACACCAACCAGCAGCAACAGCAGCACGCATAGCCATAGAACGGCCTTCCGCACTGAGCAACCCTGCCGTTACATGTTGGCATGCGACGCATACACGCCACTGGCTTACGCCACTATGCAGCCTCGAAAATACCACCGAAACTAGTATGGCACTGCCACTCACCCTCCTCCTCCTCCAAACCCTCCGCCTGATCCACACACCACGACACCACACGCGCCAAAGATCCATCCCGCAGGCGATCTTCGCACGCAACACGGATTATAGTGCCAGCTGCATTCCACGCGTACCTTCTGTGAGATAGAACGAGCTTTCCTATTCTCCCCTAAAGTAGATACTACCAGAAAGTACCCTTATACTTAAAGCCCTCTTGATTCACGTAATCGCCTGGTACCTTCTAATGGGGAATGAGTTATCTTCGTGAGACTCTAGAAAAAGTCTAGATACTTTACGGAAATGGTAAGGGTTCTTCCAATTTTCTACCTTTCTATCTACGTGCTCTTGCAATTGCAGGTAATCCTCGAAACCAATTCCCAATGGTGATTGTAATTATCATTCTGATTACGGATTCTTGACCCGACTATCGGTGCGATAGTTCGTTTTAGGAATGATCGTAGAGTGGTGAGATCTAATCCCATTGGGATTTTAAGTACTGTGTCTTTAACTATTCGAGATGTGTAAGAGTTCGATGGGAAAGGAAGTTTCAACATTTCTTTTCATTCTAGGTTCTCTCTTCCGGTTGACAGAGACAATCGATAGGGTTTTAAGTACTTTGTCACGAAGGAACAACAGTTTGTCTCTGGCATAGTTGGTGAGGCTCCGGAGACTATTGCGTCCGCTGCAGGCTCGTTATCCCGAGCGAGGAAGATAACAGTTCTCGTTCGATCCTACTTCCGGAATAACGGCAGCCTTTCCCCGAGGAAGGAAGTTCTTAGAAAGTTTTTCGATTCCAATCGGATACCAACAAGCTGGCCGTTTTACATAACCCAGGCCGAGAGAGATACAGTTTAAGGCTAGAGAAAGAATATCTCGAAGAGAAATAACCACTGTACGATTTGCAACGATCCAATACTAAAGCATAACGTTGGATATCCTGGATTAAGAATACAGTATTTGGAATGATAAAACGATAGCGGATAAAATCGAAGAGAATGGGGGAGTAGCAATATTTTCCCGCCCGGTCTATGCGGGCTTGAAAATTGCGATTGGTACATGTGAGGAGATGAGCCTGGTCCACGTGACTCCCGCATCCGATTCGTTTTCTTACCACCGCAGGATTTCTGGCATCTTAAATTCGATGACAGTTTCGATGCCTGACATGCATTATCTACAAAATTACAGAATTCTCGAGTGGGCACCTGGGTGGGTGGCAGAGAGTATGGACGATCGTGATCGAGAAGGGGGTGGGAGATGAGAGGGATGCTGGGATAGAGCGGGCGGCGGTGTAATATTTCGAGAGACCCTGGGCCACGAATCTACGTTAGCGCTAAGAGATTGCTCCCCACACCCCCTCCTCTCTAGCCGCCATCCCTTTTCCTCTTCCGTTCCATTGTAATCATGGAAACAATCATTCTTCTCTCTCCCACCCGCCTGTCCGCTTGGTCGCTCACCCTGCCGCTCTACCTCGCGTCGCGCTTCATCCTCCGGCCACCTCAAACCCACCATCACTACCACTGCTACCACCAACCCCCTATTTCTCTCTCACTCTCTCTTCTTCTATTCTACTCGTCTCTCCCCTCGAACTCTTGCGGCATCCGTCCTATTCTCTTCCAACTTCTCTCTCTCTCTCTCTCTCTCACTCTGTGTCTGTCTATGCCACTGTCTCTCGATTTTCCTCCCCGAAGCCCTCGCTTTCCGCTAGGCCCTTGGCCTCCCTTGCCTCTGGTTACTCGCTCACTTCCGGTTTACCCTTTTGCCGCCGTATATCCCACTCCCGTCTACAAGCGTCCTTGTCTCTCTCTCTCTCTTTCTCTCTCTATCTTTCTATGGGAGTTTCCCGCTCTTTCTCTCATAGCTTCCGCCTCAACAGGGTAGATTCCAAGCGGTAGTCGAAATCTCGTGGTGTGTACTCCTCCTTCTTGCTCTTCCTAGTCGGCTTGAGCCAAGGGTGCCCTGGCATAGGGGGTGGTTGGTGGGTTGCCGTTCTGGTGTTCTGCCGACAGTATGCCAGGCTACCCTTTCGCTCGGGCTCTGCAGCAATCACCGATTTGTCTGAATAAGCCCTACGGCAAGTATATGCTACTGCTTAGCCCGGGGGAACACCACTCTGGCCAACTCACGCCCGTTCCCTTTCCTTCTTGTCTCATAGCTCTCCTCTTCTCTTCTTTCCTTCGTAGAAATCTCTCACTCATCCTGAAGCGGTATTCTCTTCTTCTTCTACTGGCCTCTTCTCTCGCTCTCTTCGCTCTCTTCATTCGTCCCATTCAAGCATTGCATTGCATCGCATCGGACTGTGGCATGCCACAACCATTTCTCTTACTCGCCAAATCATCTCTCACTCTTTCCTTGGTCCAACCTCTTCATCCCGGACAGCAGCATCCCGCGCGTCCCTTTCTACATTCCACTTGGCACACCATCATCAACAGTCTATGACTTTGTGTGTGTGTGTGTGTGTGTGGTTGGTTGGTTGGCAGCAGTGGCATAACTGAAAATAGTCTGGTTCATCGATGCTTATGTGAGAGAGTGTGTAACGATAGAGGATGCAGTTGGATGGACCAAGAACAGATGCTGGAGGAAACAACTTGTAACATCTCGAGATTGAAGCGGGTTTCAAGCGGTAATCGTTGATGAAAACCAACAAGCTTCGAAAGTCACGATTGAGTCCACGAATTTCGACGATCTTCTGTACGGAAGTTCGATTGAACACAAAAGGGAAGTAGCTGGTCGAATGATACCTATCGGAAATAAGTGCGTTGACTGGATTGTGTTTACTTAGAAGAGAATGAATAGATTCTTTCTAAAGAAAGAAACTGTGTACCATAAAAATGTCACCTTATATTCAAAGAGTAACTATTTTCAAAACAGCTTTCAAGGATTGTTAAGTCGAAGTAATGAAGAAGTTGTTAACAGCGCGAAATGTCAACTCTGGCACAGGCATTTAGTGCGTACAAGCCAGAAAGAGGAGAACCGAGACAGAAAGAGGTAGAGTTATTGTAGCTAGATATTTTTAATTCCCGGGCGAGCGGAGGTTCTCACGAACAATCGCGGAATTCACGAAGAAAATAGAGATGAGCACGTGCCATTCCAGAGCTGGCGGCCTATTCAGATCCAGCCGTACATTGTCGTCGCGAAGACAATGTTCCTGGGTGGGCGACGGAAGGTAGAGGGGGTTGGATGGGGTTGCACTAGTGATGGAAAGGGTTAAAAGCGAGAGAGAGAGAGAGAGATCAGGGATGACGAATGAAATTAGGCGAGTGCGAATGCTTCCGCAAACTCGGTGGCTGTGAGAAGGACTTATCTCTTTCCCGCACTCTCAGTCTCTTAGCTTCTCTGAGCTAATGGCTGAAAATCGACGCGGCAAGCTGATGCGCTTTCTATCTTCCTTTCTTTTCTAACCAACCTCGTCGTTTTTTTTTATTCCCTCGTTCCCTACTTTACTTACCGCGAAGCGAAAGGCTTAGCTATTTTCTTAGCGAGCGTCTCCAACGATTTCCCCAAAGCCATCTTCTATCGGCGAGGAAGGAAGAAAGACTGGCCCCGACAGACTTCGAAGCTTTTAGCTCACCTGATAGTAAAACTCGACAGCGTTACTATCACCTTCGTCTTCGGCCTTTTCCTACCTTTACTAGTCGAATCAGCAAGAAATGAAGTGATACGTATGCTAGACTCTCTTCGTGACGAATACCCTGAAGAGGAATGTGTTCGATTCCCTCGGACGTACACGTCAATCTCGTGGTTTACCACAGGAAAATTGGACTGTCCACGCAAAGACACTCTGTGGTGGTTGTTCCAGATTCATGTTCCTTCATCTGACCAGTTGGAAAGCTGTGATTTATGGTTTCTCAAACTATGACCCTTCTACCTTTCGTCCACACAGAATCATTCTATTTTTCCACTCTGTTAAAGATATTCCTTGGAAAAATTCGAGCAACCTTTCCCATCGCTGATACGTTCCTCTCAGTTCGATGATTTCTTTTTCTTTTACGTGGCAATTGATGAAATATTATGTAATATCGACGGATCAAAGGAGCGTGAACGAACGCGGAACCGAGCGAATGGAACGAACTCGGGCCGATTATGTGCATAGCGATGCAAAGGCAGCGAGCATATAAGCTAGCACAGCCAACCCAGCCGTATTCCATCCTGACTATTCGATATTTACGCGATTTTCTCCAAGCTTACGTGTGCGGGAAATCGAAGGGAGAAGTCGAGGTGAGCTTCGATGAAGAGCATAACGATTCAGCAATCACGTGTGAATACGTTGGTGTAATATTACAAATATAAACGAATAGAATCCACAACGAATCACAGTTAATCATTAAAATTTCAATTTTAATTGATCTACCTTGAACATTTCGAGAGAATTAATGCATACTTGTGATTTCAAGCATTGAAAATCGTCAGTAATATATGTAAAAGTATTTATACATCAAATATTTTATATATCTGAATATTTGCATAAAAATTTGCAATTTACTAATCAAACTTCCGTTCGTTCTTCCATGATAATGCTCTCAACGAGAAGTTCGTTCTCATCGAAGAGGAACGTAACTGTGGATTCGTGAAAGCTTCTACGTAAAGAAGTGTCCTCTTGGCTACTAGGCGGGCTACTACGCTGCTGTGATGTCGCGTGAGATAAATTGTGCGCTCCAGAGGATCCCCAGTATCCGGCCGAGTGTCCGAGAAAAGTCCGGCGATTAGTTTCGCTCGGGGTTTCTTCGCTAGCGTTTCCCGTCCCTCGCCACCGATACTCGTCCTCCCATTAGTTTACGTTCTCCCAAGCGAAATATCTCTGGCAAACTCACCGAAGGCAGTGAGGGGAGTGGCAAACCCTGCCGGGTTTGTATGCAAAGCATTTACCTGGTTATCATCTTGCCGGAAGCATAGCGGAAGTAAATTAGCATAGAAAGAAGTATGTGTATAAACGTAATTATCTTTATTTGCTAGTAAAACTACTTGACGACACACAAGCAGACTTTTTTTTTGCCAGAGACAGTTAACAACATATGAAAATTAGGACATCGTATTTCCAGTCTGCGTGACAGAGAACGTGGTGTTGAGTTCCTCTTGCATTTTCACGAGAATCTACGCGTTGCTATAATAATTAGGAAAGCAGTTTCTCGGTGCTGTGAGACACTTGACGAACGAGCAGGTATATATATATATAAATATATATATGTATAGTGCGCGAGTTGGTGTAGAGAAAGAGAGTGCGGGTGAGGTAAAGAGAGTTGAGGAGGAAGAGTTCGCAGTTGATTGCCAGCCGAGAGAAAGAATAGCGAAGCGAGGCTTTAATAGGAGGGCACATTCTCACGGAGGCAAATAGTACGGCTCTACTCGAAAGCTTGAGCTTGGAAGATTGAGGGCCTTTAAATTCGCACCTTTAGCACTGCTTCTCCTCCTTCTCTTGTACTGCTCGTCGAGCCCGCTACAATAACGAGCGAGAGGAATTTCGAGCACTGAGAGAGGAGAGTATGTTCTCTCGCACTTGCTTTCTAAAGTTTGGATCACAGGTGTGTGTACATACATATTCGCAGGTTGAGCCAACGTGAATTCGTGCGAATTAGATTTCTGCCAAGACTAGTCTACCAAGAACGAGGATGAAACAATGGCAATGTTGAAGGTCTGTTAATATACATCTACAATATTGTGTTTATGTAGAAATATATAGCACTTTCTTGAGAAGATGTAAGTTACTTTCAAGCTTTTGCTTAATTGTTTACTTTTCCTCTTAATCACCGACGCCAATAAAGACATAAACGTTCGTCGGGTTGAATATTTAAAACATTGCTTTTTTTCGACTGGTAAACGAATTGCCAGTAGCACCGACGATTTTGCTATCTACGGGCGAAAATAAATCGAAAATATTACAAGCACGCACACCTGTACAGTGAGGGATTGGAATAGAATCGTTTACCGAGCGGTGAATCCACTAACCCTTTGGTAGCACGTAACGAGCGGGCTTACAAAAAATGCGGCCGATCCTGCAGGTCAACAAAAGGATTATGAGTCAAACGCTAAAATTTGTTTTGCGAATTTTAGTCTGTGGTTAATCTGCCTTTGGTTTCCACACTCTTCCCTTTTTTTCTAACTCGAATCAGAACTGGCTAAGTTGTTCAGTTGAATGCCGATTCTTTTAACTTTAACCCTTTGCGTACCAAACTATTTTTTACTCTCTTTCAATTTAATTATTTCTATCGTTGACTATTCTCTGGAAATGCAATTATTTCCTTTTCCAACGAAACTATTACTACCTGCTTTCACACATATTTCGAAATATTGTGGAGGGTAAATGAAGGGGTTGCTTTGTAAGGTTTAATAAAATCGGTCGAGTAAGATAGCCGATCGAGCCAACAATAGGTTAAACGGCCGAGTAACTCGATGGGTGGGAAATCTCAAAATCGGACGATGCACGCTTGCATTCGCCTCGGATTGCTATGTCACTGGATATATTTCAATCCGCAAACCTCCAGCTATCCAGTGGACCAGCCGGCGTTCAGCGGGGCGTAAAATTTTTCGTGACTCGATGTGAATATAACTGCCGCATGCTACCACCGATTGAAGGATCATATTTCTATGCCAAGATATCGTACTCTTTCTTTTCTCGCCATTAAAGGCGCTAACAATTTCCATTTTCTCTAATATACAATATAATATGAATGTGTTAATTCTAGTTAGAATAAAACGCGTATAACTCTGTCAAAATCCATTTATATATTACATTGGTAATTTCTCTTTGGATGTTTCACGACTCAATGAATCGATCCTTTTGATTTTATCGAACTGTCAGATGTACTCGTTCCGATTGAAGTTATTAAGGGCTGCATGTGAAGTAGTGAAGCAGTGAGTGGACATTGCGCAGTATGGGCCGAGTGAAGGGCTGGCTGGCTGCTGGCTAGCTGGGTGCGCGGTTGCACGCGTGCGAATTTAGAGCTCTCGCATTTTCCCGGCATTTTCCTGGCGAATGGTCCGCGTGAATACAAATCTGCGGTTAGCGAATATTATTCGCCCGATGCCAGCCAGTTGCCCATCGTTCGAGGGAACACGCTCGCTTGTTCTATATATATGTCCCCTTTTTCTATCTCTCTCTTTACAATATATATTAAAAGCTAGTGGTCTATCGTTGGTATAATATAAAATTACATTGTGGCTTGTTAAAAAAGCGTTGGACTAGCACGAAGGTTTTAACAAGTTTAAACGTATGTCAAAAACGTATTCGCTAGTAAAAAAAGTGTTTTGCAAGTGGTTCTATTCTTTCTCTCGTATTGGTTGTTGCTGAATTGTATAACGAGAGCGTGATAGGAGATGGAAAGAGTAGTGGTGGTGGGGCGCGTGGGTCGCTTATTATCCGGAAACGAGACTGGAAAAACGGTTGGTGGATGTTCGAACCTTTAAACTCTAATTAATCGATTGTGCGAACAGTATACGTTGGCTATGAGCGCGCGAGTTTTGCTTCCGTGGAAACAAGAGCTAGCGGCCTCCCAGTAGGTTACAAAAAGGGTCAAGCCGAATGGCAGTTTCAATATCCTGCGAAAATAAACATTTGTTCGTGCCACTAGCAGCCGTTTACGTACGAACGATTTCGAGTTACACGTATCCGCTTGGGACAAATCACGTTAGCGAGTTATTGCCAGACTCTCGTCGAATCTGTGAAGCCTTCACGAAGAATCACGTGGCCGTTCACTTATCCATTTATACTAATATTTTCAATGTTAACCTTGTTATCGCTTGATCTCTTCCGATATCCGGCTTTTATTATCGAACACACCCGAAAGAAGTCAGTGAATATATGTCTCTCTCTTTCTCCCTCCCTCTCTCTCTCATCCATTACCAATGATTCTATCTCAATGAGATTCGTTATTCGAAGAGGAAGGGGTTAACTGGGTAGGATGTCGTATTTCGGTTGGTGCAATTCCACCAAGCAGGGGATTTATGTATGTCGAACTCCAAGTATTTTTCTTCGATCGATAATAATCCGGCTTTGACACATATTTCAAGCGGGTTGGATCGCCCGATAAATCAGCGGTAAATATTACGACATGAATATATATATATATATAAACATATATATGTATGTGTATGTACGCATGTAGAGCTCGATACTTTTCCAAGCGATGGCCGATTTGTTCGACCAGAAGCGGTAAGCCGCGGTGGACTATTTTCCTTCCTTTTTTTTTTTTACTCGCCAGCAGTAAACGGCTGCTGTTTTTCCGGCAGGCCACTTCGACGTGTTCTCATCTCCTGGTGGCTAGAGGGAAGTAGGTAAACTTCGGGAAATTTGGTTAAAGCTTTCGTCGGCTTCCAACCACCACGCTGGTTCTCGCTACTGCGAGCAAAAAGGAACCGATGGATCGCAGCGGATGCTGTAAAAGTGCCCCGAAAACTTTACGCTGAGAGCATTCGCCTCCCCCTCTCTCTCTCTCTCTCTCTCTCTCCCTCATTCCTACCTGCGTGCTTTCCATCAGCGGGATATACGAGCTGCTAGATGGATTCTACTGGAATTAATAATGAATCGAGATGATCGTTCGATCGAAAATTCTAATACGAAGGGATCCTGAAAAAAAAGAAGAAGATAAAAGTCTGTTTGAACCACCATCGAGCACCGGTGCTTTCTAGTGCACTCGAACCAAACTGAGTGAGAGAAAGAGAGAGAGAGATGGAAAGAGAGTAGAGTATTTCTCTTGGTAGCTTTTCCTAATTCCATCTCGGAAGAGAGAAGAGCCAGTCAGAACTGGCTGGATTTTGAATTCAGAGCTTGGTAGTCTCGCCTACGATACAATTTCATGGAATTATTTATTCTCGTAAGAGCGGTACTTCGTCTGACATTTTGGAGTTAATCGGGCGGGCTTGAAGTAGCATTTAATTTTATCTCGTTTAGCAGCAAGGCTTGCTTAGTGAATGGAGCGCGGCTAGCCGTACCGGAAACTTGCCACGAGTTCTCTGTCTGCCAGCTGCCACTCTCTCTCTCTCTCTCTCTCTCTCTCTCATGGGAAATGAGGGTGCTTTACTAAATTTCGAGGAGAACTTTCTGCTTATTTCCAAGCGGCCGAATGACTTGGGGAATACGCGTGTCTTCGTGAAAACTGCGCGAAAGGTATGTACAAGTAGTAGGACCAGTCAATCTAGACGACACTTCGTTGCCATGTCAGTCTTGACGTCGACGTCGTCGTCGTCGACGACGACGCCGAGACATCGAAAGGCATGAACATGAAAGTAGCACTAGCTAAAGTACGTGTAAAAAGGAATTGCTGATACCTGCTACTGACAGCGACACTTTCCCTCCTACATGCTAGGTAGTTTCGTGAAATTATCGAAATCTGAAATTCACTTATCGTTCTTACACTTCCGTATCCGCTTACTAATTAACTGTTGGTGGAACTAAAATCTTCATTCTATATCTTATTCGAGGAGTTCAAGATAAAGGCCTGATTTACTGTTAAATATGAATCATTTCGTTCGAGTGAATATAATTATTTTAATTATACTATGATTCGATTCGGGCGTAGTATTTAGAAAATAGAAATTTCTATCTTACCTTATAGTTGCCTAGTCTCCGAATAGTGCAGAGTAGCACAGCTTCCTTGCCGATAGCAGCGGTCACATTACCGATTGGTTCGGCGAATCCTGGTACGTCTGCGAAAAGAGAAAGGTTTGGAAAGAGAAGGTTTTCGATGATGGTCAATGTGTAAGTCTGTCAGTTTCTGGCAAGCCGGACACAAGCCGAGAATGGCAAATGGAAAAGCGGGTATTTTCGTCTGCTTCGTAGGACACATTCAGCTGCGGTAGCATGGATTTATGGTAGCGATGGATGGCAGGAAAATCGTGATGAAGTACCAATAGGGCGCACACAGCCGGCCTATACATATTTTGTGTAAACAGTGAAAAATATTTCACGTCAGTCGAGGCTGGTGTGCGCGTACTCGATATGCTTCCTCGTGATTCGTTGCCCTCGTTAAAGCGTACGTGACGGCGCAATGACAGCGATTAACAGCTTGTTGGCGCGCATAATATCGAGCCCGACCAACCGGGTGAAGCATAGTTTCAATTTCCCGCCGCCGGATAAACTGTCATCGGCTAATGGTCCAAGATGATACGGCGCCACTCTAACCTCCCTGTTACGCAAAGCAAGCGAAACTCTCAGCTAGATAGAATACCATCATCCCAGATTTATACGAGGACATTAGAGAAGCAGGATCTTCAAGAATACCGGACATTTCTCGAATTTGACAGGTGTGTGTCTCGTAAAAAGTTCATCTTTCTGCCAAGTGGTTCGAACTCTCGATAGTCAATACGACTCTCCTATCGAGTCTCCGGTAAGATCGGCTGAATTTTTCGAGGCCAGAGTGCAGCAGCTTACAGCTTATCTCGTCCATGGAAGAATCGAAGGGGTGGGGAAGGAAAGTTGCAGACAGTCTGCCGGAGCAATATCGGCCCGGCAGACGCAAAGAAAGAAGAGAGCAAAGGTTGGTGTAGGTGGACCAAGTTTGGGAATATAGTGAGAAAGCCCAGCGAGAGAAATCCGTTGCTGTGGAAAAGCGGAAGAACAGTGCGGAGAGAGAGAGAGAGAGAGAGGTGCAGGGGCCAAGCCGAAAAGCTTGCTGCACCGCACCGACGGTTCAACAGTGCATCCGGCCGGTGCAACGTGTGCATCGAACGGAAAAAGCTGCGACTGCAGCTGTGTACCAAGCTACCAAGCCAGAAAGGGAAATAGAGACTGACAATGAGAAGGAAAGAGAAGTTGACTAAAGCGATAGCTAAAGATACGTCAGTGGAAAATTGCAGAGATACTACCAAGAGTACCACTGGAGAACCAAGAGGATTCACAATTGGAGCCCAGGCAAGAAATTGGGAGGGCGTTGAAAGGAGTGGGAGGAGAGAAGGGTTTGCTAGTGGAAAGTACGCAATCGGGAATGTGGTCCCTTGGAAAAGTGAGTAGCCAGCGGTGTCGCCTTGGTATTATGATAAGGTATTCACTGACAGAAACAGCAGGGAGAGAGAGAAAAGAAATGTTCCGTTGGTAGGACGATCCTCGTCGTATCTAGAATGTAATATAAGTAAACGCCGAGGAAAATAGCGGAGGCAGCGGAGTTTGAGTGTCTGGTCTCTGCGACACGCTGGAAGGATCTGCAAGAAAGGGAAGCGAGTGAGATAGTGAAATGATAGAAGGAAAAGGAAGAAGTGAGGAAGGGAAGGAAGTACATAGGAGAGGGCGCATGAAGAGCATAGAGAAAGTGGAAAGGAGAGCGGGAGATGACTCGAAGAAAGGAGAGCGGTTCTTCCTAGGATCGTTTGCCCTGGTGGAGGAGTCAGGAACAGGCGAACCGCCGTGGCGGGTACCAGTGCGCGCCTACTACAGCCAGCCACCCATGCCAGTCTTATTTTATGGGGAAATTATTCCGCGAGCGGAAAATAATTCAATCTCCGCCGGGTGGTAGTGGTGAAGGTGCCCGGTTACCTCCGAGTCCTGAGATCTTAGCCGACCCTAGAGAGCCAAAGGCAGACTCCGTCCAAGAGGAATCCAACGAGAGAGTGAAAAGGTGATAGTGCTATTTCAGCGAACAGCGCTGAGAACCGATCGAATCGAAAGCAACGATTGGGTTTCACTTTTCCGTCAGTCCGTTCATTTGCCAATAATGAACGGCGGCGCCTCTCATAACTCAAACTGGGATGCTGCATGAAACCTCATTTTTCCTGTGCATTCGTAATTCACGCTCGATGCTTTCGATCGATCGAATGCTTTAAGTGGAATTCGTACGATAGGAAAGATAAATTCGACTAGCAATTTGCTACTGTGAAAAACTGTTGTGTTTGTAACTAAATCATTCATACTTGGATGTTATTATGCAGGGTATTCGCTATTCAGACTTGTTTTCGAGGCAGACAGACATTCCTCTTAGTGTAATCCCGATGCACATAAATTTCTATGATATATTAAAGGGTAACGCGTTTGATTTGGCATTGCTACCGGGACATGGAAGAGGGCTCTCTTCCTCGTGCACCGGATGCTGAAATGCGAGATACGCGTACGTGTTCGAAGCGCAAGCATATAGGAAGTGGTTCGTAGCCATGGCGTATCGCCGATAATAAGGTTTTCGAAGGTTCCTTCAGCTCTCGGTTGCCGCGCCTCGTAAATTCTGCGAGGCCATGCGATATTTTGGAATCGACGATGCGCTCTCTCGATTCTGGTAATAGGTAAAAAAGGGAGGGGAAGCCGAAAGGGAAGGAGAGAAATAGGGTAGGCGGAAGAAACCGAAGAGAATGAGCCTTAAGGTGAAATCAGATCGGTCGTCTAAAGGATAGAATGAGAGAGAAGGATATCGCCACCGACAGGATAAAATATTGTTCGGCGTATTTCAGATCAGACCGACACACCAAGCGTCCGATGCAATTCGTACTGTCGGCGACGCCGCCGACTCTGATGCTCGCCACCCGAAAAGAGGAATCTTCCTACGTGTTCTGTATACGTATTCTGCTACTTTCTTTCTCTCTGACGTATGTTCTTCGTTCTCTTCGATCGGTTATTGTAGCTAGAATTTGAATGGTTACTGTTCTCCTTCTCATATTCTCCTATACTATTCGTTGTAAATGTATCTGGGTTATCCGTTTTCATACTGAAACAATTGATTTATGAACTGTTCGGGATAGTTCGAAAATCCTTGAAAAATCGAAAATTGTTGAACCACTCTTCCCGACCGTTTCAAGGTCTGGTATTTCAGGCAGTGATTCAGTATTTAGCTAGGAAGCAGTGATATAAATTCCAGAACCCTAGGTCAAAGTTCATTTTTTGGCCCAAAAATTCGTCAAGGGGTATACCCACAAAAATTTGCGAAAAAATGAATTTTGAGCTAGGGCTCTGGAATTTATATCACTTCTTCCTTGGTGTAAAAAAACATTCCCCACCAAATTTCAGCCCCGGAAAATGTCGGGAAGTATGGAAAACATGGGAAAAACCACGAAAATGAATTTTTCAGGATCGGTTTTCCATGTGTTTTCGGTACAATTCCGGCATTTCTCCCACTAGTTTTATGTTTTCTATCCGTTTTGATACCCAAACAATCGAAATATCAAGCGTTCGTCAAAGTCCCAGAACCTTCGAAAAATCGAAAATTTATGAAGGGGTACATATGCAAAAATTTCCGAAAAAATGAATTTTGAGCTCGGGCTCTGGAATTTATATCACTTCTTCCTTGATGCACGAAAACATTCCCCACCAAATTTCAGCTTCGGGAAAGATCGGGAAAGTTGGAAAACATGGAAAATACCGTTTAAATCACATGAGATTATTACATCAGGAAATCCTTCTCCCAATATTTTCGACACAATTCCAGCTTTTACAGCATTGATTTTCTGCTAGATGTTTGTTACTAAAATATTTAAAAATCTTCCATTCAACGGTAGCATAATAACGAAACGACGAAAACAAGAGTTGACACAACAGTATATTATTAGAAGAAAGCTCTGTATTCGTACAGAGATCTAGTAGTACGATTTATGATGAGTGGTTTCATTTGTTCCCGTTTCACGTGCGAGGGGTTTTTGGCGCTTTCCGTGAAATGGAGGCAATGTTTAATAGTCATTTAACTGGCAGGAACGGCTCGTATTTGGGCGATGCAATCGAAAAGCTATCGCGTTTGGTAGCAGTGGTGCGCGCCAGCGTTTCATTACCGGCCTCTCTGGGAGGTAGAGAGCCATACGATGAGGGGTGGTAGTGGGTTGAGAGGCAATGGTGGTCCGGTTAAAAGGTATATCAGGGATGTTTCGCGCTCCAGGCCAGGAAGGATAGCTTGGATCGTCCATTAATGCCCGAAGAGGTCCGGTTGGCCTGGCCGGCCAACTGAGATTTTCCTTAAACGAGAGTTTAACAAAGTTCCAGGTTATTACGGGACGGAACAGCCAACTCTCAAGGAAGATAAGAGGAAAGAAGGAGTACAGAAGGAAAGCTTGACTTTCAAGGGGCTGGCAACTTTGTTCCAAAGGAGTAAATATTTCTCGAGCGAGTCCCTTTTTTTCACCGCGCTACCTCCTTCGCAGATTTTTATCCTGCTCGAGCGGGTCGTAGCATTTTAATTCGTTGAGAGAAAACGACATTGAAAGGAATATTTCGTTGTCGAGAGGCTGACGTGGCCAAGCATTCGTTTCTTCCTAAGGACCACCGAGTTCTCATCGGGAAACTTTACTACGACGTTGCATTCATTAAACCCACCGCATAGTCAACCTGCTCTCCAAGGGCCAAACGACGGGGGGTTTGGAGGGGGGTGAGGGGTGAGGGGTGTCAATGTTTGATGGGCGAATCTAAATATTACCGCACTGAGATCGGTGCCGTTCGTAGTTGGTCGTTGTAAAAAAAGAGGACGAGTATTTCACTGAAGTGCTCTGCGATTCGCTTATTAGGAAGACTTTATTACTGTTTGCGAAAGTTTCGTCGAGCTAGCGGTTCCTCGCCAACAAAAGAGGTAAGAGAAAGGCCAGCGATTGGCCGTTCATTATACATTTCAACGGCGGCAAATAAAAAGTTAGAGAATTACTGGGCCAATAGAACGGATGATTCGATTTCTCGAGTGGTCGCCAGTCGTCAGTTTATATCGTTCTCATGAGTGCGCCACTATTTGAGCGAGAGATATTAAACTCTAAAGAAAGCAGGGATTGCCCTCTTGGAACAACAGATTTTGCACATGGTTTCTTTAATTCCCGCTCATTAGGATTTTAAGGAGAAGTGCAATCAGACGGGCAGTAACTCTTAAATACTGTACCATTCATTCAAGAGTTTTGTTGTATTCACGATTTTATCGTTGCTTATTAAATTCCAAGCGGTCGACTGCTCTTTCTCGAGAGACAGTAGCTTCGTGTTTGCGCAATGTAATAGTTTCCCTCCCCCTTCAATAACAAACAAGCCATTTTACCCTCGTAGAAACTGAGAGAGCAAAGGAAAGCTTGTACTCATAAACAAGAGAAATAATGCTCTCATTGTAACCATCAACTTGCCTCGCATTTTCGTCTAAGAAATTTTCAACTAAGCATATTCAACTAAACCAGGATTCTTAGCTTAGTTTTTAAGCATCCTTGGCAAGCTAAGATACACAAAACAAGAGGGCTCAAGTCTTGTCAGGTTTGCGATTGTTGTACATACAAGCAAGAAAGCCGAGGAAGTCTCCTATACACTAACAGTACAAGCAGCTCTTCACTTCCGCTAAATTTCCCTAAAGTAAACTTGACGAAACAGTGACTCGTTGACTACGCAACTTTTCCTAGCAAGAGGATATCGTACGCGTGGAAATAACAATCTGTGTGGCTTACTGTGAAGTTATAAGTAGTCGGGCTCAACGTAAAGAACAGTGATTCCAGTGACAGTAATAGTATATCTGTGTGCGACGTGGAAGTCTCGGGCGGTGCATTTAACTGGCTACTTTTTGCTGGTGACGGTGGATTTGTTAGATGTCAGCGTTGGCTCTCTCGCATGCGGATAAAGCTTGAAAAGTAGGTAGTTGAATGGAGCGAGCCTCTTTTTTTCGGCGGCCCCTGAACTCGTTATCGGAGTTAGGTGAGCCGTGAGCGGCCCCGCTGCGGGGAACGAGAGGAGCTCTCCCCGAGCATTCCCCGGTTATACATATATATGTACGTTGGAGCAAAGTGAAATGGGAAATGGGGGGGCAGCGGGGGACGGCGGCGTCGACGGCGTCGGCAGTGGAACCAGGCGGGGGATGAGGATTTAGCATACGAATGCGCGATTCACTGTTTGTAGGTTGCCGCTGTGGACGAGGTTCGCCCGCTCACTGATTTACATAGTTATTATGATATTATGCAGCCGCAAAAAGATTTTTATCATCGTGGCTGCCCCTGTCGTCGGGAAAAGGCCCGTGAGAGGGGGTGGACAACTTGTATGACATACGCTTCCTTTCTGTTCCTTGTTTGCAAAACTCCTCCTCTTCCTCCTATCAATGTTCCAATGAAACATTGCACCTCCCAGAGATCAATTAGTACATCTCGAACCTCCGACTGAATTGTAATTATTATATTTCTACCCGACTTGCGTAAATACATGTTTATCGATATTTCGCAATACCACAATAATAAATTAATTAATTTTAGCTCGCCCCGGATATTCGTTGGATGTCAAGTATGATATTAACTTGTATGCATACACAGATTCCATTCGGTTTCGAGTGTAAAATTCATCTGTGAGATGTTGCGTAAATTTTACCGAGTAACGGGAAAACGAAGGTGGTGGGGGGGGGGGGGGGGATGGGGAATGGGAAATGGGAAGAAGTGTGGATATCGGGCGAATTACTTCCGAGCTTAATATCGATGTTAATTTCACATTTCATATGCTCCGCGTGAATTTACTTTGCATGCCCGGAAAGTACTCTCGTACGTTCGCTTGGAGGATCCTATTTTTTTGCCCTGACTCTCTTCCTCCTTGGAGTTTGGTGGGATGCTATACAAGCTCGCACACAGTCATGATATAAATCAGCCGGTGCCCGGATGCGAGTTAATTTTTGCATCTTCCTCTCGAGAACATTCCTATTCCTTCAGAATGATTCCCAGGGAAATCCTATTCCCTCTGTGTTGATCCTTTTATCAAGGATTTTAGTATTACAAACTTAGGTGAAAATTAAAGTAATATGAAATTTTCTGGTAACATTGAAATTCTCCTCTGTCGTTATACATGACATTTGGTAATCGGTCGATTTCTATTATTTCATTTGCCAGGATTGCTGATAGCTTGCCGATTATGTGCGAACAATGGGAAAGCGGATTATGAAGACAACGCTTGAAAAGCCTGGTGAAAAGAGAGCAGCGCACTGCATAGCCAGGCTGGCATTATCTACCGATTATTTTCGGGGCCCCTGTCGCTCGTTAGGTCAAATTTCAGCCCGATAAACAGGGGAGCTTCGTTGAAATGTATAATCCTGCTTGGATTACATTTAAACAGATCAAGCGAATCGTTTTAAAATCATTTCCACGCACTGTGAAAGTACGAACGATTATGAAAACGATTTCAGGAAGGTTCTTCTTATCTTTCAATCAAAGTACCTCTTTCACAGACATTCTCCAATTCTACATATTCCACGACTTTAATGTTTTAATCATTTCGAATTCACTAATGAGCATCGTTATCACTTTGATATTTCCATCCTAAATTACCCTAGTTATAACACTTTCCTTTAAAGACACTATTATAACAATGAATCACAATTATCCTGAAATCGGCACTCGAATAGCTCATTATCGAGATCACATCACCAGCAGTAGGATCAATATTTTATTAATCATGTGGCAAGGTTTCCACGCGAGCATAGTGAACGATGAGCTGGCACGGATTAAACGGAAGGATAGGAGGAATCGGATTATCGGGGCATGGTTCGTTGAAGATCCTAGGTGTGAGAAGGAAGGCAAGAGAAGGAAAGAGAAAGAGGAGGTGGTCCTGCCGTTCCAAGTCGACGGGAAAGTCCATCGGTCTTACCCTGAGATTCGGGGGCACTTTAAATTCTCACGGCTCGAATCCCTGGCGAAAGTTTTCGCCGCCACGGAAACAGCGTAAATATATATCTCTGCGAGAGCAGACTGAGGAGGACGGGCAAAGTAGAAGGAGAAGGAGAAAGAGAGGAGGATAGTAGGAGCAACGAGGAACTAGGAGGTTTCCTGGGTAGTAGGAGCCTTCTCGCACACGGTCCGAGAGCTAAAGCTCGCAAGCTGTTGCAAGCAGTGCCGTGCCTTGGCATGGCCTCTTGCGAAGCCTCGATCTATCCGGGCGACCTGGTGCTCGAAAGCATCCAGACTCCTCTAACCAGTGCTCGTGGCACGTCGATCCTTTTCTCCGAGCTAACTTGCTAGACGAAAACGAGCAAGATGGAGAAGATGAGAGTAAGAGAGAGAGAGAGAGAGAGAGAAAGGGGTAAAAGAGGGGTGGAAGCAGATGCCGAGGGTATCCAAGGGGTGCTGAGCTAGCGGCGTCGTCGGTGGCGGTGCTCGCGATAATTCCATTTCCACGAGGCGGCGCGAATTCGAACTTTAATTAATCGAATTCGCGCGCCCATGTCCTCGGGGGTGCTTCGGGCTGCCTCCGGGGGTGCTTGCCTCGCGACACTCTCTGCCCGCACCCCCTTCTCACCACCACCACCACCACCACCACCACCACCACCACCTCCGCCTCCTCCAGGGACAGGCTTCGATCCCGGAAATTAGTAAGATCGCACATGCGGAACACGGAGGTTTCCTGACTGCGGTAGCCAACCGCTTGCAACCTACACATACATTTACGGCTCACACAGACTGTTCTATATTTTAGAGTATATGCTTATGCAATCTCTGTCTTTCCTTCTTTGTCTTCTCGTAAATATGTTAGTATTTTTTTTTTCTTGTTATTTGTTTAAGTACGCGTACGTCGAAATATGCTTTGCAATTACCTCTCTCTAGATTTCCTTGTTCCATCCTTCTCTTCTGCTTTCCCGTTACTTGGTGTAGCGCTTCCGTACGAAAAACTTTATTAAAGCCATCCGGCAGAATTTGCAACTAAATGCTTGTGGCTAAAACGGGGCTGGCTAAAGGGTTCTAGCTTGGTGGAATGCAACTGGCGCCCCTGGAAGCTTAGCTTAACGGATCGGAAGAGGGATAGGGTAAGAGCACCGTTGGGCGAAATCGGACCTGCCACCTCGCTAATGTCCCATCTCTTATCAGAAGTAAGAAATACTCCTTTCAAAGTCGATCTAGCAACCCTTTTTCCTTTTAATTCAACTGTGATTTTCGCATTCCAATTGCTATCATGACAACTATGTCAAAGAGTGGTAAATCGAAAAAGGAATTAGGGTGATGGATTCTGTGAAGTAGTGTTCATTGGAAAAAGGTGTTTGGTATGTGTTTGAGTGAGTTGCGTCTGTCGGGCACTGGATTCAGGTGGATGGGATCGCTGGCGGCGCGTAAGGGAGGAACACGAAATTGCGTTTAAAACTTTGCTTTTCTCGCGCGCTATGCAAAAGGCGAGCACATTAACCTAGCTCTTTCTCTCTCTCTCTCTTTACGATGCATCCGACTTCTTCTCTTTTTCTACTTGAAACGAGAGTGAGAGGAATTAAGGTTGGAGGGGTTGGTTGCGGCTTCGTGTTCTTCTTAGCTTGGCAATGTAGACTCGGCAAGGATGGCGAGGGTGTTGCGCCGTTGGCTTTTCCTACGTATATTACACGCTCGCGATTCACCTCACGGCTGCTTCGTCCTTTAATACGTCCTTGCGCACGTATGGGCGCGCGCGCGCGAGTTCACGGCGCAGCAAGCGCGTGTCCTTACCTCTAAGAAGATTACTAGTAGTACGTGAGCGCGAGGCGAGCCACTCGGAAAACACACAGTGCAGCATCTCCAACGCGTTATAAATCCCCCAACTGCAACTGGGCAATCTAGATATTTTTCATCTACTAATACGTCACACGGGACATTTTTCAAAGTATTATAAACTATGACATAGGAAGTAATTAGCGTTAGTTTAATATCGGC
Organism: Ectemnius lituratus; assembly: GCA_910593735.2. NCBI lineage: Eukaryota > Metazoa > Arthropoda > Insecta > Hymenoptera > Crabronidae > Ectemnius > Ectemnius lituratus. Next base: position 1,513,216 of record OU343033.1, read on the forward strand.
TTTTCGTATTAGTCGATTTGCAATAGACTTAACCTCTCTTGTGCGTGTTAATCCTGGACGAGTTTCTAGTGGTATACATTTGCTTCTCTCATCTCTGACGCTTTCGTTTACTAAGAAAGAGCGACAAGCTTGTTGGAGTATTAGCTGATAAGCGTAGAGAGTAGATCTCGTCATGGCAAGCCACCACCGGTTATATCAACGTTATAGAGCGAGTTAGACAGCCGGTTCTAGTAGTGAGCGTTGTGCTAGGCCCGAGGCTTGCTAAGGGAGATATTTCAGAGTGTATGAGATCAGAGATATCTGAGCTGGCAGAGCATCTCCTTCATGGCTGAAGATGTTAGTAGAAGCTCGACCGCGAAGCTTCAATAAATAATACACTTCGGCTTAACTTGAAGTTCTGTGCAGGTTGTGCGAAGCTTGGTGTCGTTAGGAATGCAAAAGGGAGATCCTATTGCTGAGTAAAATCGAAGCCAAACGGCCCGCGTGCCATCAGGTTACACAGGGAATGGTAAGGACGCTTGGTAGGTTATGTATGCCAAGGGATTGCATCGGATTAACGGGCAACCGTACTAATTAGTTAATAGCTTCCACGAGCCACGACTTAATCCTCCCTGTGGTGCAGACTGCACGCAGAGGAGTCCCTAATCATTCCAGTCGTGTGACCCTTCACTCATGAAATCTTAGTCACTTTGTGGATTGAAGGCAAGCTTCACCAACCAATGGGTCAGTCACCTTTTGCGGGATGTAGACGTATCCAGTTCTCGTTCTAGCTTGGTGTATCGGTTGCCGAAGCACGCCGTTCTATCGGGAACCGATACCTAATGTCGTTAGGATGACTCTGCTCGAGAGTACATTTTTCAAGAGCGGCCATTTACCGAGCCACTCTAACCTCGATTCTCAATGGAGCAACGTACAGAAAGAAAATAACTTGACTGGTCACTCTTTTCCAAAAAAAAAGTTCACTTCGCATAATAAAGCAATCGATAAAATTACAGGATTATTTTTAAGTAAGAATATTAACTTAAGAACATAATTCATGTTTATTTGGGTTTGAAAGAGTACTTGTTCGAAAGAGTTGTCTTTGTTAATACAACAAGCGCTCTTTTTGGATCGCTTTTAGAGAGGAAGATTACATGAAGATGGGGTTGAAAGGGGGAGTGGTGGTGGTGGTTTTTGGGGGTGGTTGCCTCGAAAGGTGCTTAAGTGGTAAACTTGTAAGTGGCGAAATAAAGTTGGGCTTGGCTACCGTGTCTGTGACAGTTTAATTAATATCCTTCATCGTCAAAGGAAAAACTTGGGCCGAACTAAGCGCGGCATGGATCCAGGGTGGCGACTGGCGAGCCGAGCAGAACCACTTCAACTTCGAGCAGCAGCGACGGCAGCGGTGCTCTTCTAGTAGCGGTTGCCTTCCTCCGCCTCTCTAACCGCCCATTTGCCACCCTCTGGTCTGCCGGCAGCGGCGAGCAACCGACCTCCATCGACCTAGAACCCCCGCGTCTCTCTCTTCTCTCCTATACACAGATCCTCATTCTTCTTTTACTCGTTTACTTGCCCTTCCGGTAAACCACTACCGCCGCCAACTTTACCCTGACCTCCACGCTAAACTTTTGGTTTATCCAACGGTTTTACGCGTTCTTCACGCGCCAATGCCTCGCCGATACTACCTCCTTCACTTCGTTTCAAGACCCTCTAATATCGCACCAACGAAAGTGAACTTACTAAACTTACTTTCCATTGAGAGAAAGCCTTTGTCATCCTTGGTTGGTTCATTTGGTACTATTATTTTCACTATCACATTCGCTAGCTTTCACTCTCTTAACACACGTGTGATCCAAGCAAGAAATTCTCGTGTAAAAAGTTTCATTCGTTCAGAGGATTTCAATCATTCCGCGAGTCCCACTAATTACCAAGCCGAGTGCCGATTATAATTAATGGTTTGAACGAGGTTGAAGTGGCGAGAGTCGCTAGCCATTGGATTGGCATAGTTGGACAGTGGGTAGTTTGCCGAATGAGGGGTAGAACCGCAGCCCATTATTGCGTCATCCATTCAGATTTTCCGCTGTTGTTCTGGTACTAACGAGTGTCCAATGAAATGTTCTCGTTATTATAATAAATCTTGTCACAATGGTATTATTCATATGTTGGCTTTTGGTACATGTATGTATGAGATATTCTTTGGGTATCTTTTTTTCTCGGACTTTTTAAGAGAGAATCTCGAAAGAAAGCCTGTTACAAGTTGAAAAGTTTAAATGAAGCTGCGGAACGACGCGTCCTATCATTCGTCGGAGAAAGGAAGCTTTATACTGATCTTTATACATACAAAATAGAACATTTTTATAACTAGCAATTGCAGCAAACGAATTACTTCTGCTAAGAAAAAAGTTAATACGAATGTAGGAACAAAAGACTTTTCTTGTCTCACATAACATTTTTCTAGATTAAACTCTATCCTTTGTATTCCTCGATTGAACCATTAATTCTTTTATATAATTATTACTCGCACTAAAAATATCTCAAAATTCATAAACTTTGGAAACTTGTAATTTCATAGGCAATTAGTTCTTATCAAGTAAAACTTCTTAATTTTAATTATCATCTTTGACCCTTGATTCATCAACGAGTTAGAAGTCAGGAAAGAGATAAAAGTTCGACAGGTTTCAGTAAAATTACAGTCCAACTAATCTCAAGTTCTCCGACGATTGCAGTGAGTGCTCTCGGAGCTTTGAGGACTATCTTTTCCCATTGGCATTAGGACGTTAATAAAGCTCGAACAAGAAGTACTATGTACTGACAAGGTACCCTTGAGTTTTCTCCTAAATGTGTAATTCGTTGAGTGAAGGAGTAAAATTGGTTGGTAGTGGTAGGAAGTGAGATACGTTCTCTGCTTGAATCAGTAGTTACCGGCTGCCATTTTCAATTTCCCGACAATTTTTCATCGAGCGACGAAAGCCAAGGGTTGAGGAGTGATTTAATGTGCGAGCACAGACGGGTGCCGTTGGCGCTTGGTGCTTGCCTTGCTGGCATTACAAATCGCTATCCATTCTCAGATTTAGCGTCGGGACAATGTTATCGTAACGATGCAATTGCCAGTTCTCTTTCTTTCTCTTTTTTTTTACCAGTCGGTAACAGTAGCTCTAGGATATCGAGACCGTTAGCAGTGAAGGATAGAAAGAGAAAGAGAGAGAGAGAGACTCACTTTTACCAGTTTGACCCTGTGTCGACTGGTAAAAGGTGTGAGTAGGAAAAACGTTCTACGAAGAAATTTACTTTTAACGGTCTGGCTTTCAGCTCGCTTAGACCGTTCGTGCATCGTTCGTCCACTGGTACATTTTCTTTGGGTATGCTCTGTGCAAATGTACCAAGTACCATCACCACCACCTTTTGTGGCTGGAATATATGTGTATGTGTGCAGATCGTTGGGGCGTCGGGGCTAGCAGAGGCGTATTCACTGACGATTAGCCGCGTAAAATACGACGTGGCGACGGCTAGAAGCGGTGCAGTGCGGAGAGTATAGCCGGCGCTGAGATAACACGCGTCCCATTATTCGCGGCGAACGTGCCGACGAAATAAAAAGCAACAAGCGTGCAACCTGCGACGGCGGCGCAACAGCAACAGCAGCAGCAGAAGCAGAAGCAGTAGTAGTAGTACTCAAGCACGAATACGATAGGAGTGCGAGAGGCCTCGACACGAGTTGATGAAACTAGCGATTAGCTTTGTAAGTCGAGCAAAAGAGCGAGAGAGGTACGTCGGGTGCGCTTCGGATCTCCTCTATGCTCGAGAGCCCCTATATGTACCCCTCCAGCCGTGAATACTCTCGTCTCTCGTCTCTCGTTCCGGCAATTAAGCTGTTTGACGTCGCGCTACGAAGTAACCAGCGAACGTTCCCGCCGCAATTCCATCCACTCCCTTCGGGAATATCAAGTGCGATCGAGTCCCTCCTAAGGGATGAACTAGCCTGCCATTATTCCGTGAATTTACTCCCTCTATGTTTATCGTGTCCATCCCATTTCCAACGTGGCTCCGCACGAGTCTGACTTTTCCAAGAGATTCGAGTAGTGAGAAAAGAAATGGTAAATCATTGATGCAATTATCAGCGCAACTGCCATTACAAGCAGCCATCATGTGGCTTCGTTTATTGCTGTTAGCATCGATTCGATTCGATTCTATCGAAAGCTCAACACATCGTTCGTTCTCCATTCGCATCTATCGATCTCCGGAAGTTCGAGACGTGTGTTTCGTCCTGGCAAACCTGTGGATACCTGCTCTCCACAGTCTCCTCCACCCACCATCATCACTGCCGCCACTGCCGCCGCCGCCGCCGCCGTCGTTGCTGCCACCCTACTGTGTGTGTACCACTCGAGAGTCGAGCCGAACTCCGGGAATTGCCTCTTCCGAGAGTAGTAGAAGCGTTCAGGGAACCGCCGCGTAATTGAAGCAAATGGCTCGTAAGCAAAACACCCTCAGTACCACCGATACCCTTCGCTTTCGTCTCTGTCTTCAATTCCAGCGACAACACCTTTTCGCACTTCTCAATTGCCAAGGAAATACCATGCGACACTATGTCAATGGTATTACAGAAATTGAATTCCATCATTTCTCTCTTTCTTTAATTAAATATCCTCTCAAAATATCCGGATCATTAATTAAAAGCCGGATGAAATCAATCAATTAATAACTCAACCTTTTCATCAAATCAAATACTACGAGTATGTCTGACCACGATTATCCCTATCTACTCCATACAATACAGTTGTCAATACTAGTAGGAAGCTTTCTACATTACGAAAGAAAACAATACCACTGGAATATGTAGATGAGTATGTACAATGGGAATACATATATATGTGTACATAGGAGAGGATGCGAGGTACAAATGGGCTACGCACAGAAACATATAGAACGACAGACAGGAGGAGACAGACGGTACTGGTAGGACAAACACATACCTGATAGCGTTGGATTTGTCGCAGAGGCGTTCTGGCGGGCGGCGTCACTGGTAATTGTAGCCCTGCTGAGATTGGTGCTGTAGTCTTCGAGAAGTACGTAGCACAGTAATAGCCGTGCCACCCTCATTCTGCAAGCGAAAAGAAAAAGGAGTCTGAACAATAATAACGACTCGTCCCTCCGTGTTACTGTCAGGAGTTTCCTCTTCCTCTTTCTTTCTCTCTCTTTCTCTCTCTCTCCCCCTCTCTCTCTCTCTCTCTCTCTCTCTCTCTCTCTCTCTCTCTCTCTCTTTCCAATACACACATATACACATATATAGACATTCATTCTTCTCGTCTAGTCTGGTCGTTCGATTCGCTCTAGCACCGAAAGCCCTGGCCTCGATGTTCCATCGATGTCTTGAAGCTTTTCTTCTCTCCAGTCGATACGTTTGTCAAGTCGGCATACAAGAGGGCTTTTCCCTCCTAAGTTGGCGCAATTTCCAGTAATGTACACGTCTGGACAATTGCTATCTAGTAGGCTATCAACTTGGGTTCGCTTGGTGGTACACGTTGAGAGTAACTCGACTATATGTCGTCTCTGTACGTAGGGGTGTACCACATTCTCGCTAACGGAGTCAGAGGAGGAGGAGGAGGAGGAGGAGGAAGAGGAAACGACAGAATACAGAGAAGACAGAGAGGAGGGTGTTCGTCTGTCCGAGGAAACGCAGGACAATTATCCTTTGCGCTATCTCATAAATAACTATCTCTCGCTTGGTTTCGAGAAGCCTTGGAGATTTCAGTCCTAACAAGACTCTGGCTTGGCTCGAGAAACAGGACATTCAGAGTTAGAAGGAACCAAGTGAGAAATGAGATTGTATACGAAAGGGTAGTTGCTAGTAGAATAGCAGTAAAATTTAGTAGTTAGACAAGGAATCTTTATGTATGTAATTGTGTTATAAGAAGAAATTGCTCCTTATTTACCAGAGGACTAAATGAAAAGTTCCTGCCACCACTGTCAGGTGCTTTCTTCCGGCACCCTTATTCCACCTCTCCCCCCTTGCTTTTTTTTGTCTCACTCACTCGCTTCTTTGAGCGGCACTTCGTACAGCTCTGCCTCGTTTCTTTCTTGGCGCGAATGTCAGATTATAAGCTCTTTGTCCTATCTCGCTTGCGAGTGATTGATGGTGCTGAGGAATAAGCGAGCCAAGTGAAAGATTCTCTGAGCTAGAACTCCCTGATTTTGAAAGATAGCCTCATAAGAAAATCTCTCGAAGCCTGCTTCGATATAATACACCATAACATCGAGCACACAAACACAGACACGTACAGACTATTCTGAATGTGATAGGATAATCCTGAAATCGCTCTAGGTTGGCGCACATGGTAGTTGGATTAACGTAATCGTGAAATAAGATCATACGATTATGAAGGGAACGTTGGGAAAAAGTAGGGCAAAGATTTTGAAATCGTTACCTATCAGACGCGCTAGGGTAATGCTCGATATCGTGCTGGTCACCTTTTTTCGGGGGTGGCAGAGGAAAAAGTAGTCGAAAGAGGATATAGAAAGAGGGGTGTGTGGAGTGAGAAAGAAGAGGCTGGTATTTGGTAGGATAAAATGCCCTGAGAGAAAATCGGATTCTAGCCCTTATTGAAAGCTTCCTCGAGTGGCGGATGCGGTAATACAGGGATACGGGTTGCTAAGGGATCCATCTCACTTTTCATACTGAAATTCCATTTCCAACGCGCGTCGCATTCACCATTGCCAGCAGATACCAACCACTACCATCACTACTACCAATCCAAGCCTTCCTTCCTCTTACCGTCTGTTTACTGCGATGAGCTGTTTGTCGGCAAACACTGCTTTTCACCGTAGAAAAGAATCCGGCTAATGTTATGATCGATCTCTAAAACCATCATCCTCTTTTCTACCAAACTACTATTCAATCTCGAGAATAATACTTCCAACTTTAGAAATGATCGTAACGTGTCTGTGATTTATTTAAATATGAAAAACATAACGGTGGTAGTTTTTTTTTAATACCAATTAATAGCATTGGCAGAGAGTGCTACGGTGAATGAGCGGCAAGTGAGCCACGCCATGTCAATGTTCGTATGGCGTGTATTTTAATCGAGAACGAGTGGACAAAAAATATGGTATTGGATGTTGTGTGGCGCGCGTGGCGAGAGTAGTAGCCACCCACACAGAGTGAGTGAGATAGAATAATAGAGGATATACATATACTACGCGTAATAACGAGCGAAACGATTCCATTTCCGTTGCTTCACGCGTACGGCTCACAGTGATGGTGCACGTTAATTAAGCACTTTGTGAGAGAGGCAAAGCCAGGTTGTGACGCGCCGCCCTGCTCCGCGCTTTCCCAGCCAGAGACGTATCACTCATGGCGGACTGATGGAGTCTTCAATTTTAATGAACCATTCCAAGACAAATCAAATCAATTCCCTCATCGAATTTACACTAGTTGAAGTTAATCGAATTCCCTTGATCATTTAAGTGAATTTCACTAAGATTAGAATGAATAATCAGAAAATATAAGGATACGATTATATAATATAAAAGATAACATTCTTTGTGATAGATACATTTTCAAAGTCCTTCAATCTTTTTTCTAGGATTCCAAGAGATTCCAAGCGCGTTTCTACTCATTCTTCTATCTGATTTATTCGAGCGATCGATCCGTTATCCAACTGGTTTAGCATTCCTCTTTCTATCCCTCTCACTTCTTCTCTTCTGTCGGGCCAAGCCAAAGAATAATTTTCAGGTCCACCGATATTATGAGAGCGCATATATCACCCCGATTATAATTCAGCTCTCTCTCTCTCTGTCTCTCTCTCTTTCGTTCTGTGCGTCGGCGCGGCCGAGTGCAGATTAGCTCTCGTCCATGTTACAAACTACACGCATTGTTCGTCGAAATTCGTACTCTCCCAGACTCGCAATGACAATTACCTTTTTCCGAGGTGGTTACTGTAAACCCTTGCACACGCACTGGATAAAACACTAGATTTAATCAAAGTTCTATTAAACGAAAGCGTTCCAATTAAACCCTTCCAATTAGAACTCCAATTTTCATCATTCAAAAATGTTGAATTCCTACAAATTGAACATTAGAGAAATGTCTAGGAATGAATGAAAGAATGGAAGAGTTGAATCGATGTCTCTGGATAAGTAATCACTAGGCTCGAGCATGACATCGCGGCGCGGAGCGTTGGATATTGCTATTTTTTCAGGCGTGAAGCACCGGAACTCGTAGAAAATGAGCGAGCGAACCTTGCCGGCTGGCGATCTGTATGAATAGTTGAGGGGAAAAGAGGAATGGCGACGCAAGGCACAATACGAATCTTTGACGAAGGGGACACCAACTGGGACAGATTTCCCGGGCAATCTAGAAATTTTGGTTGATGTGTGTTAGTTGGATTCTATTCAATGCTTCCTGTACATCAGAAAGTTGACGTGATAAATTTTCTTCGAGGAATAAGGTGTATTCATCAAAGTCACGTAGGAAGTCGTTAGCCATGTTCGCCAATGCGTGTCGTCCGATAAAAAGTGTCACACTGTTGGACGCCTCCCTCGTACAACCTTTCCTGGACGAGGGAAGCAGGGGTTTGAAGGGGGCAGAGACACGTTTTTACCATTTTTCCATACGTTCTCTTTTGCGAGCAGGCCTGTTTTTTCCCCGGGGTATATCAATAAAGCGGAAGTCGTTTATAAATCGACGAGTGAAATCGGATGTTGTTGGGTACCTATCGGACGCAGTATCGAAACATGCTACGTCTATCCCAGATGTAGCAGTGATTTTCGTCGTAGCTTCGGCGTCGTATTCAGAAAAATAATAGTTTCAAATGACAGTAATACTTGTATTAAAAACATTTGGAATGAATTTCTTAATCAGATAGATTAAATGATTAACTAAAAGATGATTGGCGCGGGAAATTACCTCGTGGAAAAGGTGTAGCATTATAGTCGCAAATGCACGCGAGTATTCATAGGCGATGTTTTAATGTTGTAACAGCACTGTCTGTATCCAATTGCAACTGGTTCTCCACTGTCCTTCTCGATGGAACAACAGACTCTTGTTTCGCGGCTAAGTTGGTAGAGTAGAACCGGCGACGGGATGCTGGAGAACAGCGGACGCATCCCCGGGCGTCGAGACGCGCGTACTGACGATGTCGAGCGACTCGTCGGCGTCGGGACGCACCGTGACGGGACGCTCTCCATGGCGCAGGTCCAGCTTTCGGAGCTAGTCTACCCTTTCTCACCATCGTTTCATCTCACACGCTCTTTCTCTATTTCTCTCTTTCACTCTCTCTTCAGGATGTTGGATATAATATTCAATTTATTATGTACTTTCGATACATGCGAACTCCACGAAAAGTGGTGGGTCACATTCATCGTAGGCTGTAGAAAATAAAGAAGGTAAGGAAAAGAAGGGTGCTCTCGAAATGTTCGAGGACGGTGGTGAATCCTTGAGAAGGAAGACTAGCCTGGCGACGAAATCCTTCAGGATTTCACTACTCGGAGATATCAGGGTAAGAGGAGGTCCTCTTGTAAAGTGGGAAGAATGAACCACCCCGTCTCTTTTGGCGCTAGCTCGACTGACGAATTGAAAAAAGGAGTCCGCTGACGCGTTGATCGCCAACTCAAAGAGCGGAAGAGCATCTCGATCTGTACTCGAGAGTAGAAGATGAACAGCCAGAAGCAAGTATATAGAAAGAGTCTCTTCGATGATAGATCCTTGGATCTGGATCAAGCTAAGAGAGAAGTCAGAGAGATATTCAGGAAGAGAAACTCTCTCCACCGCAGAGAGGATTTCGACAAATGAACGATCTTGTTTGACTTTACCACTGATAGCTTGCTCCTTTCAAGAAGCTTGTACGATGAGATTGTATGGAGAGCTATGTCGATTATGAGTTTGGGATCGTTTTAATCTTGAGAGATTGGAAGGAAGATAGTAGAAGGAGAGAGTTAGTGCAATCTAGGCGATTAATGAGGGAAACGAGGACGATTATCTAAGAGTAGTATACATAGTGGAGAGTCACATGGGACACTGTGGCTTGGAAAAGCCAGTTTCAATGAGTCCAAGTTTAGTTGAGTGAGTAGAAAGGACGATGTCCTTGTAAGACTATCTGAAATATTTTATTCAGTAGTACTTGTTACTTAAAAATGGTGGATTTATAAAAGAAAGGAGAAATCTTTGAGAACGAACGATACCTCGGCGTATTGGACTAGTGTGATGCTTCTCAATTATGACAGTGAGAAAAAGTATACATTAAGGGGATTGGCCAAGGAGAGAGAACTGTGTAGGAAACAAGCAGATGCAGAGGTGGTCCCGCTTGAAATTGCGTTGCTTAAGCTGCACTCAGCGAAGATAAATGAAAAAGGTTTAGAAGTGGTAGCCGCGAGCAAAAAAGTCACTTCAGCCCGGCATACTTGTGAAAAATGCGTGTTGCAAGTAAGGAGTAACCACCAACACTTGCAAACATCGTAGACTTTCTTACCAACACTTTTCCAGACTCATCCTTCTTAAATATATCATATCTCACAATCAAAATCCTCCTCTCAAGGTCATACAGATGTTTTTCTTCTCCAAGGATTCCACGTGACCCGATTGTTCGTCTGTCTAACTTATTATTAGCCGAATAAAAAAAAAAGACTAAGAGGCAAAAAAAGGGTCGATTCGATTACAGAATAAGAATAGCGTGTGTTGGTCGATATACAGGGAACTTTTCGACGAATTTCAGCAGAGTTAGGCAGCCTTGCCCTTTAACTATTATCGGAAAAAGCTATCAGAGAGGATAAGAGAGGGTAAGAGAGAGAGAGAGAGAGAGTGAAAGAACCTGGTTGAAGCATAATATTTGATTACCCGTTGCGGCCCTCCAACCCCATCGACTGCTCGTAACAGCATTACCGCGATAATACGCCAACTTTTCCCCTGGCGTGTTCGGTCCAGCCGGGCGGGCGCGCACACCACCAACCCCAGCAGCATCCCCCACCGGAATTAAGTGTGTGACTACATTTGCCTCTGCTGTTAATGCGGCTGGGCGAAGTCATACGCGCGCATCCACACGTACGTAATCGGGAAATTCGATCTATAGGATATACATCGCCGATAGGAATGATAGGATTACACGCAGAAATCCCTTTGCGCGATTAATTCGCCGGATAGCGGAACGGACGAGCGTTATGGCGGCGATGCTTGACGGAAAAATGATGGTTCGAATCAATGGGAACCAGCAGGAACAGGGTGTTCAACCATTTAGAGGTGAAACTGGGATTTATCCAATTAAACAATTTACTACCTCTGCTATCTATAATTAGCAAAATGACACGCGTGCTGTACATCTCTCTCATTCGTGAAATCCCCTCTCTCTCTCTATATTTCTCTCTCTCTCTCTCTCTTTATCTAATAGCAGTGTACCATTTCACGTTTCACAGCCACGCCTCGGATAGTCACGCCGAGTGGGATCGTTCTCGATTTCCGCTAAACGGAATTACGTATTGACGTGGCGCATCAACTCGAATTTATGCGGAGGTAATATTCGTTGTTCGGTCAAGCGCACGCGTCAAATCGTGGCCAATACGAGATGATGCCGCGTGATTTCGGTGAAAGAAATTACCGCTTTTATGAACATTGATGCTAGTTGGGATAATTGATTTTTACTACTTTTATGTAGACACATTTGCTGTTAATTTCATTTATACACGTCGAATATGTCATCAGATGTGATAAGAGAAATTGTATTAGAGTAGTGTTGGCAAATTCTCTGGTCGTTTCTAACGGTGAGGATAGAAATTGCTGACGTAGAAAGGAGTTGCTCGCATCGAGTGCACCAGGAGATGATAGGCTCGCAGTGTGAGAGAGCCCTGCTCGGTGAACTCTCAGCGGCCAATAAAACGGCTGGTTGCGAATAGAAATGTTCGAGTTCACCGATAAAGTAATGCTGTGTACATATACTCTGTGTACGTATAAGGCACGTGCCGCTGGCAAGTATAGAGCTAGTTAAAACTTAGTCGCGGAAACAGTTTGTGGGATAACAGATATCGTTTTATGTTAGGAGAGCTATCCCGGAAGTTTAGCGGGTCCTCCTCCGTTGGTGGGTTGCTGCTCCTTGCCTGGGATGAACGGAAAGGGGTGGGAATAGGGGAAGAGTGGCGCGCGAGCCAGAGGGAAAATGAGGAATAGAGGGAGTAATACCAAGCCAGGAACGAAGGGTTCAAGAGAAGGAAGAGGAAAAGTACTCGCGCTCGAAAGCAACTCAACTGTGCATGACACACAGAACAGGATTGTTACGATTTTCGTATTGCCTGAGGCCAAGCAATATAAGTCTCGGCTAAACTTTATATGAAGAAGAAAGTAGAAAATCCATTTTATCGGACGGCCAAGAGCACTCGGTGGAAAGTTATACGCTCGTTAGTACAATCCAACGACTTTACCACTCGACTTTCTTACTTACATCGCCAGGTGTTTTCTTCAATGATCTCATAAACAATCATCGATAATAATAATCATTTCTTTACTAAATATCTTTCACCTAAATAACTAAATAATTCATATAATACTATTAACAAAACAGACATATAATATGAGTATATATTATAAAATACGTGACTGCGCGTACTTCGAGCAGCCTTATCTTAGCAACCACGCGTGTTGCGCATAGTCCAGCGAGTGCAGATTTGGCGGGATCAAGTTGAGTCAAGTCAGGACTTCGCATAATTTGGTCATTTTCAATGAAGAAACTAAATAATTCTACCAAAATAATCACGGAAATTTCAAGGCATTTAAAGCATTCATTTAGCAGGTATCGAACTATCGAACGATTGGGTTTGGTTAGTGTCTGGTGACATGGGTGAAAGAAGAGGTAGCTTAGATCGACGGATAGAGAAGAGCGAGAGTGGAGTATCGGATTGGATGGTTGAGCTAGCTCGGCTAGGATTAAGTGCCTAGCTTGAAGGTGGACGCTAGTCGGCGCGACGCCCGATAAAAAGAGAATCGTTGGCGTGGTGGACGTGCTTACGAAGATCGCCAAGCGATTTCAGTGGACGCGTAAAAGATGCGGGTACTTTTGCACTCAACGTTCCTGCTTCTTCTTTCTAGAGGAACAGGTAGCTGAGGCATTTTGCGTTTTACGAGTAATTTCCCGCGAGCGTTGCTTTTTCTTGAGACGCGACAGATACGAAAGCAACTCTTTTGCTGGTCCACGTGGACGAGAACATTGCGGAAGTCTAGAGTGCAGAGAAATTGACCGAGACTGAGAAAGGTGACTGTCGCTTCTTAGAGTAGTCGTGCTTTCCACGGAATACTAATCAGTGGCCAAGTCTTCTTGAAGATCGGAGTCCCCGTTAATCCGGATTTCTGGACGTACCTCATCCTCTCTTCCACTGAGAGTCACGTTCGTGTTCTTCCGTTGAAAGGTGGAAGCTCGAAGATATTAAAAATCCTGAGACAACGCTGCATGGAAGGCGGCGAGGCTTCCAACGGCTACTCGGCCCAATTGCCGGCTAATCGAGGTCGCAGACAAAGCGGGCCAGCCCGGTCATCTCGCGCTCGATATTCCTTGCTCCCTCGACTGAGAGAGAAAGAGAATCCAGAGAATCCCGAGAAAGAGTGAGAAAGGGAATGGAAGAGGCACGCGCTTCTCCTTCTCGCCCGGTAATTAAAAGCTTTTTAGTACCCGGTAGAGTAGCCCCGCATTAATCGTCCCAATTACCGCTTCTCCAGGACGCCCCCACCCAGAGAAGCACACCTAACACTTTCGCGGCTAATCCTGCCGGCGGGATGCGAATGTCCTTAATTGCATTATGAGAGCACACAAGGACCAAGGACGCACACGATCAATGTAACCCTTTACAGTTGAAATTAAATGAATCCTTGCCATTGGAAGAGAAGATCGGATCAGTTGGAATTAGCGTAAAGGGTGAGCTGATACATATATAGATATATATATATATATATATATATATATATATATATATATATATATATATACATACATTTCGAAGAGATAGATAGAGATAAGCTCAATCGTGAGATCCACACGCTTCGAGAGGGATACTACTGTTGTTTCGACCGCGTTCGTCAGTGAGTTGGCGGCTGATGCCATGGGTGGCAGATAGACAGGCAGATAGAGAGAGAGACAGAGAGTGAGAGAGAGGAGGAGGAGGAGGCTGGTTGGCTGGCAGGAAGGCAGGAAGGCAGGCGTACCTTCATTTCCGAAAGTACGTAGGTATTCGCAATCCCCGGGCGAGATCGATGGTTTTAATCAAGAAAATGTCTCTCCGCATCATAGCCCGTGGGCAAATCTCTCGCGGTCATGTTTATTAAAATAGAAATAACAGGTGGCCGGGTGGGTTGGGGTGGTAGGCCCAGGAGAGAGAGAGAGAGAGAGAGAGCGAAATAGAATAAGAGAGAAAGGAAGAGAAAGAGAGGGGGCGAATGGTGGAGGGACAAAAAAATAATGCATTCCTTCGGTACCGAATTAATACCGAGGCCAGTGGCTGACTGCCTGTGTGCCTGCCTGCCTGCCTGACTCACTCTTTCTTTCTTTCAGTAGAAACAGCTCGCAGTGCGCAGGCAGCCGCGCGTGTCACCTCGCCGCTTCTTCCGATATTCCTGCATCACGCTTATTGGAGCGCTGAATCGCCTTCGACGATGTGCCAGCCGATCCTCGATGCGAACTACGAAGAAAAGGATTCCACCGATGAGGGCCTCGCCCATTGCCGAGAGCGATACTTTGAACGGCCGAATATCTCGGTTGAGTCTGCCGGGAATCGCCATACCTATCCCATTTGCTGGCTGACGGCAAAACCAGTCTTTTCATTGCCGGGCGGAAGCGTGTCACAGCCGTTACTCGCTCGAGAGAGCATCGTGATCTTTCGCACCTTATTAATTAAACTTTTTCATTAATCATAGAAAGTCGTACAACCCTCTGGCAATATGTGGCACAGATCCCGTATGGGATTTTTTTCCTTGGTTTGTCGGAGGAATTTCCTTCTTTTATTGATGTTCTAATAACCGAGTATTATAATATTGTTATGTATATATATATATTAGTGATGGAATTGAGGATTACTTGCAAAATTGTTTTGATTGATGTAGATTCTAAGTAGACAGACGATAGTAGAATTTAATCGTGTCTCTTTCAGCATGGAAGGTTTGACTTAATTATGAACTTTATTGTTTGCGGGCAAGTTGCAAAGGCAGCGCTTCTCGAGGCTTCATTGTGAACGTGCCTGTCGACACGCGCAATCTATGAAATTCAATTGCGCGAAATTCTCCGAAGCTACGGGCACAGATTAACGTTGCCCGAAGCGGCGGCGTTGCACAGTACGCCTGGAGAAGAGAGGAGATATGTATGTGGTACAGACGGTGACGACAGCCGCGAGTATCTCCTGTGTCGTCCCGTTCTTCTCGCTCGTACGCCACTCGCAGCATCCGACTTCCTCTCCCTGGCGAGAGGACCATCGCCAGAACAGCCAGATCTACTTCTCGTCCAGATTGTGGCAGCAGTGCGCTCGATGACTTTGCAAGTATAACTTTGAAATGTCCTAGCGGACCAAACCAGAAGGAACCAGTCAAGGATATTCTGCCGTCATTCTCCTAAGAGAACAGACAAGTATATTCCAAGTGTTCATTTCAGAAACAACTGTACGATCACTTGAACTTTCAAGTCTCTCACAAGTAATAAGAGACGAAGAAGACAAGAATAACTAGTACATAATTTAAGAAGGTGAAAAGTGAAAGAGTTACAAAGGTAGTTTTACTCGAGAAAGTACCAAGTGCAAGTCTCTGGTAATTAAAGAAGAAACCTTGCTAGGAGAAGGTAAAGCTCGGTCGACGCGATGTCGGCAGCAGCGAATGCATCTACTGGGTAGAAAAAGTGTGGTTGTAACGAGTAGTGAAAAGTGAGGAAACAAATGAAAGTTGGAAAAAGCCGAAGGAGAAAAGCTGAGCTAAGACGGTGGGTGGGTGGGTTCGCTGGTATACTTAATGATATTTGCGCCGAGGTTACACTTTATTACGAGCCATTACCGGCAGACCGCTTAAATGGCATCGACGTTGAGCGCTAAAAAGCATAAGGGGCGGTTCGGTGTAGTCTTGGAGAAAAAGATTGTGAGAAAGAAGTTGGATGGTTGTGCTGACTGGTGAGAATCACTGTCATTTACACAATTATTGGCTAGATAGCACAAATATTTTAACAGTTGGCTCACGTATCTCTTTTCCAGCCTGTTCTCTGAGAGGGTTGCGAATCCACCGAAGAGATACATACCCGAAGGCGTACAAATACATTGGTTCTTGAGGCGAAGAGGGGATTGCTTGGCGAAATACATAAGTAGGAAGAAAAGCGAATCGGTGACAAGGATCGGTCGGTTGAGAATTTCCATTTAACCGGGTCAATTGGTTTGCCTCTTTCTCCAGGAGGAAATTCGATCCTTCAGAGTCTTGGAGAAACGACGAGAGGTAGCGTGTCGACAAGACAAGCGGAGACAATTACACCGATTGGAGGGTATAAAAATGCATGAACTCAAGGCACTAGGATTTCCGGGATTTCATGGAACAATGACGTTACCGACAACAGGGTGAATTCCATAGAATCTATCGGGATCGTTGGAAGGGTACGTTCCGCTCTCTACCCAAACAGCATCGAGCAGCTGGAGTGTCTTGGTAGTTTCTCGAACCTTATACCCAGCCGCCTCTCAATTGCCCTCTTATTTATGTTCTTACTTGCTCCTAAAGATTCCTTATAGCCTCGTCTCTCGAAAGCCAACATTTCCAATAGTCGACTAGGGTTCCGCACAGAAGGAAATCCCGATTTCCGTAGCACCCTCTTTCTCTAGTGAACTGGTAGCCACTAGTAGAGCAGATTTTTTAAAGTACATTTCCTAGCTGCCTGCTCATGCTGTGTGCCCGAACCGATATAGGAAACGAAGTGTGGAGAGAGAAACGAGAGTCGAGTCAAGGGCCGGAAAAATAAATTCTCTCTTCACCGTTGTAACTTGGTAAAAATCATTCCAGTTGGCAAGGCGTGAAAGTACTCTTCCGACAGTTGGTGAAGGAAAATTCGTCGGATCAAAGATCACCCAGTATATATGTTGTACGAAGGCAGAGGCTCAACAATGGAATTGTCAGGACGATTATTAGCCGTGAATACCGAGGACCGAGAAATTGCACGGCGGGAGTTGCTTCGCCGCGCTCCACCGAGTAATATGATCCTTTCGACAGGAGGAGTGCTGGGAGAGGAATACAAGGGAGGAGGAAGAGGAGAGAGAAGCCTGGAGGCTTCTGTGTTCTCTGCCGTGGCAAGGTTCGGTCCTTATAACCTCCTCGTCACTCGAAGCCCTCCGAGTCTGAGAGTACAAGTGTCTCCCAGACACGTTGCTAGACGTAGCATTATAGTACCAGTTCTCCTTTGCTTGCTCTATCCAACTACTCTCTTCTTCTTCTTCTCGCTAATAAGAAGCTGAACCTCCACGAAGATGTGAAGGAGCGGTTTTAACACTGCTCTAATCTAATGTGGCTAGATGCATCGGGATAATGTACCTTCATTGCTTTCACCGTACATTGAACCATCTTCCCTATTATCTTCTACAAGAGCAAGAACAGAACGTCTTTTACTAAAGGCTCGTACACAATATAGCAGTAACACCTCAGTCACGACCTTTTCCATTCATCTTCGCTCTATCAGTGAAGCATGCATCGGTCGCGCATCACCTTTATTGCGAATCTTTCTCTTTGAGTCAAAGCAAACGTTTCGTTTTCCCAAGCGTAAGAATGTAATATCGTGAATCGTGCTTAAGTCGCGCTTGTACAAGGGAGCAAGAGAATCTCTCTTGTTCTTGTGCCGCAGGTGTAAGCATGCACGGGGAAAGCGCGTTATCTAGTCGCTTCCCCTCTCCCTCTTAGTAATTACACAGCCTGACGCAGCGAAGACCTGAGCTATGCTATAATCTAATTTGCCGATAATGCAATCGACGGTGTGTGTGCGTGTATGTGTGTCGTTGCTAAGGTAGAAGGCCACATACGCGTGGCAGATGACACGAGCAATTGCTAGCAACCAACGATCTAGTAATAAGTGAGTGCGCCCTTCAATTTCCAAAGCCAATGCTAACTCGAATACTCTCTCTCTCTCTCTTACACACGCGTGTGTTCACAAATACACGGAAAACGTTTCAACTATCTACAAATCTACGTAGTTCCGGTGCTAGTATACCGTTTGGCAAAAGGTAGGTTGAGTGCGTGCGGATTTATGGTCACTTCGATTACTTCGAGCCGCTTGTGACACAGGATGCGATCGGTCCCCGATTGTTCGCCACTCGGCCGTGTATGCACACGCGCGTATCTCCGACAGAGGATCGTCACGGACAGAAATAATTCGGACGCTCCTCACGCGTGAAACTAAAGGGCAACCAGTCGCGTAATCGAGGACGAGGACAGTTCATCATGGACAAAGTCATTTGAGTATCGAGTAACTGGTTTCTATTCTGATTACAATTATTCTTACAAGAATTCTTGTATATAATAATTATTTATGATTAAAAATAAAAATATAGATTAAGCCATTCGACACTCTCATCATAGAAATACTTGGCTCTGTCATACTAGTTTCCCTCGACGAAGATTTCACTCGAGAAGAATGGAAGACATATTACGAAACTCGAGACGAGGTCCTTGACAGGACTTTATCGTTAACTCCAGCAAATCGAATCTATCCAGTAGTAATTTCACTGGTTTGTCTTGGCGAGATTAGTACGAGAAAGTGCAGGGAAGGATTCCCAGAAGTCAGAGTAGAAAGTTGAAGAGTCTATTTCTTTGGAGGAGGAGGGCCACTGTAGTAGTGGTAACTGTTTTCTTTTTGATAGACAGTGATGGTACATTAATGTAAAATGAGAGAATGGATCGTTTGGAAGAGAGTAGCCTACTAGTTCGGATGGTTCTTGCAAGAATAAGAGAACAGGATCGCTGGGGATGTCCCGGGATTCTGTCCTCTATCGATCTCCCGCGTATATAGACACTAACTTGTGCCCTCCACAGGCCGTGCTATGTATCTGCCATATACATATACCAATCTCTCTCCTCTCTCACTCTCTTTAAGCCTGGTTTTCTCTCATCCCACCTCTCACGAGAGCATCTCTCTCACTTTCAACCTCTCACCTACCCTCATCGCTCCCTTGGGTATTCTCCTAGGAGGGAACAAACTCCAGGAGTCTTCTCTCTTTCTCTATTTCATCTGCAACTCTCTCTCTCTCTCTCTCTCTCTCTCTCTCTCTCTCTCTCTCTCTCTCTCTCTCTCTCTCTCTCTCTCTCTCTCTCTCTCTCTCTCTCTCTCTCTCTCTCTCTCTCCCTCTCTCTCCCTCTCACTCATCGTTTCCCAAACAATCCTACTGTTCCAGGGTTCCTCTCTTCTGGTCCTGTGCAGCCTCCTCCTCTCGCTTCTATCTTGAAGGGGTGTGTTGTGGGGGATGGAAACGCGTGTCGGCGCGTGTCTAGCGGTCGTCTGTGTCGCGCCGAGAGTACAGGCACAGGGCATCCTCATAAGCACATTTTACCAGAGAAGAGAGTCCGTGTTATTACACACACACATATACACGCATATATATATAGACAATAGGAATGGGTAAAGGCGCAAAGGGATTGCGAGGGACGCGCGAGGTGTTGGTGGATGGTATTGTTGTTTAGAGGGAGGTTTATTGAGAGGTTTGACCCTCTCTGGGAAGTCCATCAAATCGGTTGGTGGACGTGTCGTCGTCTGTTGGACGTGTCCGGCTGATCGTCATGAGATCAACTCTGCGGGTCAATCGTCAGCCGGGTATGTCTTCGTAGGACGGATGCCCATGGGACAAAGGGTCGACCTCTTGTCACGCCAAATACCCCCCTGGGACAGGCCTTTCACCATCGAACGCTTATCGTTCATCCCAACGATTTGTTTATTGGCCCGTGATAACCACTAGGATTCTAGTACGATGAATTCTTCTCGTAGAAACGCACCGCTTTTTTTTCTCTCTCTCTCTCTCTCTCTCTCTCGACAGGCTACCATTCTGTTCGAATTTTACCTCGAGAAATTCCTCGAACAAACCTACTAATCTAGAAATGGAGAAGTTCCGAGTATTCGGTAGAAAATAGCAGGTTTTACACGCTGGTCATAGTACTCTGTCAGTGATGCGTTTCTATTCGGCAGGCATATCAAGCACCTTCGCAAAGAACATAATCCAGTCCTCGTAAAGTTCAAGCGGATATCGCTGGAGGGCGCTTTTTATGTTCAACTATAAAATTTCCCTTTCTCTCTAGAAGTGGAGTATTTGGTAGAGAGATGCAACCGTCTGCTCTTGGATATTTTGAGAGGGTAAACTAGAGGATCGCCTTATTAAAAGGAGTAGGAGAAACATAACGGGTACTGATAGGGGTATATGGAAGTGGGATGAAATAGATCAGACAGGCCGATCCATTGTAACGCGAAAGACCACTGGTGGCTGGAAATACATGGAGGTCGAGAGGAGAGTCCCGGGGCGACGGGGAATGGAGATTTTCTCCGTTGACACGACGATTTGTACGAGCAACAGGCAACTTTCATTAAGCCTTTTCGTACCACGTACCTCCTCATCTCTCTCTCTCTCTCTCTCTCTCTCTCCCTTTCTATCGTGTCTGTCGCCTTTTCTCTTTTTCTTTCTCTTCTACTGCTCAGTTCTATTCTCTCTACTTGCAATCTTCCCTCTTCTCTCCTACGCGAATCCTTTCCACGTGGTGAGTTCTCCCCTCGACCCTTCTCTTTGGCTTCTCTCTCTCTCTCTCTCTCACTCTGAGAGTCAGTGGCACTGTCCTCTCTTTGGTAGCATCGTGCGGTTCCCTCGGCACGTGTCGAAACGCGCCACATAATCGGCCCGGAGTGGCTGTGTGCGAACACGAGATGGTAGCCACATACTACTCGACGTTACACGTACACCTCGTTGCTCTCTCTCTCTCTCTCCCTCTCTCTTGGTATACATAGAGAAGAGGATGAGAGGGAGTAGGACAATATGTGTCGAGTCGAGAGGCTGCGGGTCATTCAGGAGTCGTGTGCTCGCCTCTATTCAGGCATTGTAAGCATCCAAGAATTGCCGTGGGCCCTATTGGATGCGTGCGCTAGCGGAGGACGTGCTGTATTTAAGCCCCGTTAGCATACTGTCCTTTAATTCCATGCACCGTGTTTTCGCTACGAGTCTCTCTTCCCTTGTCCTATCATCTCATTCTCTCTTTCTCGGCTAGAATTTCTCTCGTCATTCACGCCGCAGGATCGCCACACTGCAAGCCGTCTTTCCGCTCGGTCCTCCTCCACCACAATTGCACGAGAAGCCACTCGATCTTCATCAAACCACATCCTTCTAATCACAGAGTTCCCTCCTCCGCGACCACTCCATCTGCCAGGATAGCTCTCACTCGACCCATACTCTTCTTCTTCTCTCTCTCTCTCTCTCTCTTTCACTCTTTCACTCCCCTCTTTTCCCTGTTGGCACCTCTCGCTTCGAGAAATCCAGTGGCTTTTTTCTTCATTTCCGGCCGCTTTTAATTTCATGTTTCAATTGCCTTTTTTGCCCGGGCGCCTAGCTTTTTGCTCGCCGAGAAAACTGGCGAGCCTTTTTACCGTCGACCAAGAACGCGATGGCGATAGCCGCCGCTAATAGTAATGGAAATTTAATGGAATCTCGATAAAAGAGAGGAGGTTTGTTCAGTAGACATGACAGTGAGAGAGATGAATATTATTCCAATTGGTAGTGTTTCTGCATTGGACAGTCGTCGATAGATTTGTTTTAGAGATTGTTTGGCTAACATTTCAATGAGGCCCCACATTTCCCTGATCTCGTAGTGCGTGTAGTATGAGATACATTCGCCTGAGGGCAGAATGTCTGACATGCATGCATGACGCATGGGAACAATGAGAGGGCTAGCTTCGTAGCTCTCCCTCATTGCTAGCTGGTTTCAGTAGGCAGCTATCAATTCGGCATGGTAACACAGAAGGTTTGCGGAACGGCCAATGAGAAACTCACTCTCATTCGCTCTCCTATAGAGTTGCCTGGCTAATTTCTCCGAATGGTAACAATGCCCAGACCATGCTGAACTGTACGAATAGAGCTCGCACGAGAGTCCCACTGAACTCGTTTTCCTGTTTCCTTGAGCTTGCTTGGGTTGCTTGCTTGCTTGCTTGCTTGCTTGCGTGCGGAGCTAGTATAGCTAGAATGCTCTTTCTCTAGTTCTTGTCCTGCAAAACGGCGAGAGTTGTTATGCTCGAACACTCGACGTGTGTACGTGCGAAAATGCCAAGTTCCTCTTGGCCAGCAAAGCTTGAGAAGAGTGGCTGGCTGGGCCGGTTGCGCTCGCACGTTGAAAGAAATCAGTGGAGTCGAGGCGTGCTGCTGCTGCTGCTGCTGCTGCTGCTACTGCTGTCCTATAAAGTCCTTCTCTACTCTTTCTTCGTAGTCGCACGCGTCCTGGAAACTTTCGGTAGAAAGTTTTTCTCCTCGGTGAGACTCTCGGCGGCGGCGGCGGCGGCGGCGGCGGCACTTGGCGCGCGCGCTACCTTCTCTTGCCGTTATATATATATACTAGGTTAACGGGCCTTTTTATCTGTTTTCCATCGGGTGAAACGAGTTGCCTTTTGTACGACGTGGCTCTATCGAGCCACGAGATGATGATCCCTCAGGATGAGCAGGCGCTCGCGCGCGCGCGCGCGCCATCGTTTCTAGTCTCTTCTCTACTCGTTCGAGCAGGAAAAGCCGGTGTTCCAGTTGGAAGTGCGAGTAAGGTGAGAGTGAGAGAAGACGTCTCTTTAACGACGGCGTGGATTTGCCAGAAAGGAAAGAAGGCGAGGAAACTGAAGTGATCGTCGTTTTACCGCGCGCGAGTCTCCCCTAACGAATTATCAGACAAACCCTGGAGACAGAGGGTGAGGGCAAACGGACGATGGGGGGGGGGGGGGGGGGGGAGGGGTTCGCATCGATCGAGGACACATCTATGCCATAGCAAATCCTCTTGGTAAAGATCGCCTTCCTGTCGTCTTCGTTCGGCCCTCCAGGATCTCGCATGGTATCAGAACCCTTCTCACGAGTCTCATCGTCATTCCGGTAAGACGGACGCTTACGTCGGCCTCTTCCACTGGCGGACAAATACGCTGGAATAAACGTATAACTTATCGACGAAATTATACGCCCCGCCGAACATCCATCGGACTCTCTCTCCACATTGCTTTATTATGGATACCATTCCATCCTCTACTCGAACTTCAGTCGCCCGAAATCATATTCCTCTATATCGATCATATATATGGCTTGTATTCTGATCATACATAAATCGTGATGCATTTCGACTCTTGGATAACTGGTGATTGTTATCTCGATTCTGACAAGTATCTCACATACGAGAATAAATTTTATATTAGGACAGTGAATTTTATATCATTTCATCCTTGATGCAAGAGAATATTTTCTACCAAACTTTCAAATCTAGAAAATGTTGGGAAATCTGGAAAATATGGGAAAAACTCGTTTAAATCAGAGGAAGTTGATTATTCAAGAGGTCTTTCCTGTTTATTTTTAATTCAATTCCAGCACTTCTACCAGTGGTTTCATGTTTTCTATCCGTTTTGATACACAAATAATCGATTTATCAAGCGTTCGTCGAGGTCCGAAAACCTTCGAAATATCGGAAATTTGTGAACTACCCTTCCCGGCTGTTTCAGGGTCTGGTATTTCAGGCAGTGATTCAGTATTGAACTAGGAAACGGTGATATAAATTCCAGAACCCCAGGTCAAAGTTCATTTTTTGGCCGAAAAATTCGTCAAGGGGTATACCCAGAAAAATTTGCGAAAAAATGAATTTTGAGCTAGGACTCTGGAATTTATATCACTTCGTCCTTGATGCAAGAAAGCATTCCCCACCAATTTTCAGCCCCGGGAAATGTCGGGAAGTATGAAAAACATATTAAAAACCACAAAAATGAATTTTTCAGGATCGGTTTTCCATGTGTTTTCGGTACAATTCCGGCATTTCTCCCACTGGTTTTATGTTTTCTATCCGTTTTGATACTCAAACAATCGAAATATCAAGCGTTCGTCAAAGTCCCAGACCCTTCGAAAAATCGAAAATTTGTGAAGGGGTATACCCGCAAAAATTTCAAAAAAAATGAACTTTGAGCTAGGACTCTAGTTTTCACCCCATTGTTTCCTCTATGAATACAGACTTTATACCTCAAATTTCAGCCCCGGGGAAACTCGGGAAGTTGAAGAAACGAGAAAAAAACCATTGAAATCACAAGTGATTATTACCTGTTTTGCAAGGCTATGGTATCTTTTTAATGGAAAGCCATCTCTGAAATGATCGTTAATTGGTGCGAATAATTCCTGTTGATTCTCACACAAGAGTTACTGTCGAATTAAACCATTTATTCGGGTATCAAATATTCGAAGGGAATTCGTGGAGTTTCAGATCGGCGGAGTAATTTGCGAGACAGCTGTCAGTCGGCTTGAAAAAGCTTTCGTCCCTCTGTCAGCGTTCCTCGATTGAACACTTACGTATTACGACGCGTCGTTCACCGCCTGTCTGACAACGATCAGGCATCTACCACTGCCGGCCGCTATCCGGCACTCACCCATTTCCTCCCCTCCCCGCCGCCGCCCCTCTTCGTCCCCGCACCAGTACCTGTCGATTTTCCATTTTCTCCGATATCTATCGACGAATTTATTAAAACTAACACATAGCCATTCTCGATTCGGCCTGGGTTGATGCGATGTCCTTCAAGTTGAACGTCACCGTTCCACCAGATAGAGAATGTTCTGTGAGAGTGAGAGTCTTCGAAGAAGAGGGCTGATGACCAAATCATTCAATCACGTATGCATTGTACATGCTCGTTCAATTCATTGCTTTTTTTCACAGTGATAATAGACCCTCGGATTAATACTCAACCAACTCTCATCGTTCATTGAAAGAAACATCCGTGATAGAAGGATTTAATCAGTCATAGATGTCAGTTGAAAGAAGAATTAAGAAATTATAAGATTAATAAGAATGAAATAAAAGCCTGTAGATATTGGAATGTCAGTCGTTAATAGGTAGGAAGAGAGCTTTAGTATTCTTTTAATCGGAATTTCTCGATTCGAACGTGTCCGACTGGTTCATCATAAAAATCCACATCATGGGCAGGGAAGGGTACTCCACTGAATTTCAATACAAGCATCGAAAGAACAAACGAACAATTCCGATCACGCCTCTGCAGCGTGTAATAGCCTGGGATAGGGGCGGTTGGCCATGCACATAGAGAGCAGAGAGGCATTCCTCAAAATCGCCACTAATTCCCATTATTTGCCTGCGGGTGTTTTATTAATTTCACCGCTCGCCCGCTCTTTCTGCCAATAGTGTGAGAGATAGAAAGAGAGAGAGAGAGAGAGAGAGAGAGAGAGAGAGAGAGAGAGAGAGAGAGCTTTCAAGCCTCCTGCATCGAGCTGATTCCTATGCGGGGAGTATCAGCGCTTTCATATTGAATATCAATTTCCCGGCTAGTAAGCGGGGGTGGTTGGCGGGTGTGGAGGGAAGAGGCTAATGAAAGACAGCTCGGGGAATAATGTATGCACGGGGAGAAGAAGAATTTGTATGCGGCAAGAGGAGTTGGTTGGAATTATGGTGGGAGCATTCGCTGCGACTGTAATCGAGCGCACTCTCTCTCTCTCTCACTCACTCGCTCATTCGTGTCGTTAATTATGCCCGCGAATAATTAGCAACTTGTTGATTGTCATCAATTCACCGACCGAACTCGACTAAACATCGACGTTTATGGCGATACACGCAACACGACCGCGCGCGCTTCGCCTGCTTACAATCAGCCCAGGACACACTGTCGTTCTAAAGCACATTTCACAGCCCTGTACAGTGTGTACTCATACTCAACGGGAAAATGATGACACCAACTTAAATGACACGTTATAGAAACTAATGTTCGATTAAGTTGACAGAAAAGTTAATAGAGCTTTCGGTGTTAGTGCTAGTGAAAGATTGAATGGAAAACGTGAAGAGGCATGTGTGGTGTGAATCAGACTTAATAGAAGCGTCCGCTGTATGCTAGTAGGGAACGTCTGCTCATTCCAGTGACGCGAGTAATCTCAATCTCAAGACTTCTGACGGGCCGAGCGGCACGTACGCGTACATACCGCGGCGCGGCGCGGCGCGGCGGCCAGCGTTTCATGCAAGTTGCAAACCTTGCGTAAAGAGGCCATGATTGAAAGTGGAAAGTGAGAGAGAGAGAGAGAGAGAGAGAGAGAGAGACCCTCGCCTGGTGGAATCACGAGCGAGGATCATCGAAAACTCATGAATATTCCTGTCGTACCATCTTTCCTATGGCAGCGAGTCATTCTGTCTCGAGAGAAGAACTTTCCTTCGAAGCATGTGTTATGATACGAGCCACCAACCGATATTACTGTCAGTAAGAAAGAAAAGCAGAAATGCCAAGCTATATGTGTTTAGCTTAATACTTTCTGTCTACTTGCATTCACCATTATTGCTGGCTGCCGTTTGTGACGTGAAGCCGCCGCCCGGTGTGCACAGTGCACACGCGGAAGATGCCCCGTTGCCTTCTGCTTTACTCGCTTTATTCTCTTCTACTTCCATCCTTTCATTTTTATATCCTATTTCACTTGATCCCACCGCTTTTCAGCCGGGCAAAAGCGTCCTCCACACACGCACGCGCGCACACACACATAGACACCAAGGCAAATAATAGCATCGGACGAATCTGTAGCTTCATAAAGTCAGGGCGGCGCATTCCGTTCGAGACCCTTGAATATTCTCTCATATTCTTCTCATCGTGTATTCCTCAGGGAATAATCGTAGGGATATAATGAAGATACAGGGCTGTGCGTGCACGTGTCTGTGTCTGTGGTTTGTTTTGTTTTGTCAGGAGCAAAAGTCTATTACACGAAGGCTTAGAATACAGAAAATATATCTATAATTAAATAACAATATTGAATGGAACACACAGTTAAGTTCAATGGAAGGATATTGTCGAGGTTTTGTTTATACCTCGGATTGCTTTTTAATAACTAGCAATAAAGGTATCCTCGAGACCTTATGGGATTCGGTATCCTTCTTTAGTGGAATTTCCCCCCCCCCCCCCCTTTAAATCACTGGCTTTTCTTTTCTTTTTCTTTTTTTCTTCATCGTCATCCTTGGCCTTGTCGATCGAGGCTCTCCATCCTCCATTCCATTATCCTTGCTCTACGAAACTCCGGCGTACTGCTGTACTATCTTCGACCACTCCTTCGGATAGGTCCGCTGAATGTGAGAAAGGACCTTCTTGATTTGCCGTGTTTCCTCGGGGCTACATTGCGGGCAGGAACCTCTCAAAACCAGCGGTGCTAAACCTGCGGCAATGCCACCACTTTCAATCGAATTCCCAACAACTTTACAGATAGATAGAGAGAGAGAGAGAGAGAGAGAAGAGTAAGTAAGGATCGAAGAAGGAAGAAGGAGACAGAGAAGATACATCCTCTACGACTACGAGCCCATGAAAACGCTCGGCCCAATATCCGGCCGTAACGGCAGCAGTTTAATATTTCGCAAAAGCCAAACTAGCCGATTCAACGGTCACCTTAAAGCAGCACTGCACAAAGATTTTTATTGAGTCGAATTCTCTCTCTCTCTCTCTCTCTCTTTCTTTCTTTCTGAACTCCTGGCATGCAGTAAATAGAAATCGAAAAGTGAAGTTAGTAACTACATAAAGAGTCAAAGAAACTACTGTACACGAGGCTTTCCATGGACATACTTTTCAAGCGTCGGCCAACAGGATCACAAGGAGCTTCTCCCAAGGCACATTTCAGTTGTCTCCTCAAGTAGCGTTGGTCGCTTAAAGCCATGTTCAGTTGTTCATCGGAAACTCTCGATCTTGCCGATTGACTCTCACTGGATTCCGTTGCAGCTACATACGCCAGTGCGCAGGTTATTAAGAAAATCTGTGAAGATGAAAGTTTCGGAATTTCATTATCAGTATGATGATGAATATGATGATGATGGGGGAATTCTGAGTAAGTGAATTAATATGAGAAGAGAAGATGGGTTTTGGGAGAGGAAGGATGTATGTGGATTGTGTCGAGTGGTAAAACGGTCGAATAACGGAAGGGTGAAGGGTACGGAAGGAAAGGACTAGCTGCAGACCGAGTGGCTAAACGCAAGTCAGCGAAGCACAGAAGAGCTAACATAGCTAAACAAGCAGTAAGCACTGTGAGCAACGATGGTACGAACGCGTACCAACCGACCGACCTCTCTCCTCTGGTGTTTGTTTACTTCCCTTAGCCGGTCGCACTCTCCGATTCGACGCGCCCACCCCAATTTCGTTACTATTCCCCCTCTTCTTCGCTTCCCAACACTTCTTGCTAACCAACTAACTAGCTTGCTTTTAAATGACTTATTGTTAGTCGGACTCCGAACTCTCCAACAGCTACAACAACCAAAAGCCCACCACTCTTTCTTTCCCTATCTCCTCTTGAAATATCCGAAACTGCTTAACAATAGCCGAGTTTCGCAATCCTTACACTCGCTGACCTAAGCCCTCATTGTTATTTCTTATGCGCGCTGGATTACTACACGTTTTGTGGCCTGGTAGAATGAAACCTCGCTCGTAAAAATTACTCGACTCTCTCCCTTTTTTCACTTCTATTATTGCGCACTCGGAATACCTTTGGATTTAGCGATTCGATTTCAGTTTCGTTTCAATGCACGCGGTTCCTCTGGCATTTCATATTTTTAAATTAATGTTACTGCTCGGTCGACGGTTACTCTGATATTGAAATTGTGTCAGTTTATTTTTTTTTTTGTTTCTATTTCAGAGTGATGTGTATTTATTTCAGGCTTCATTTGATTGATCGTCTTGGATTTCTTTGGATGAATATAATTTTGATATGATATATGCTTGTTAGGTTGAAGCGGACGATTTCTTTTACTAGAAATGTGTGGTATTAAATCCTAGTTGTTGGGAGAGACAAATAAAGGGGAGCTTTGTTTGTGTGTCCTTTGGAATCCGGGAGGGCGAATAATCGGCTTACGCTCGAGCACAGATGCGATTCGTCATCGCAGCCTCCTGCCACTACCCCTTTGATTTCGGCGCTAGTGAGACGCTAATAGTTCGCCGAGCTTCGGTAAATCACCTGAGGCGCTCTCTCCGCCCTGTTTGCACCAGTGATTTGTGGAACAACGCAGCATTCAATGCACCGGCTAGATGCCGATTCTCGGCCAGCTAAACTTCCTTGCTTCCTTGAGCAATTTGACAAGATTCGAGTTTAGAAGATTTATTTTCCAATTTCCTCTCCTTCCTGACAAATAATCGACATCCGTATTTTATTGCTATTATGTTTGCTTAAACATAACAGACCATGATTCTACTAAAACCCATTGGACATCATAGCTAACGCTCGAAGGGGTGTGTGTTTCGATGATAATTTACTGACAAAATATCGGAGAGGTTCTCTCTTTGTCGTACACGATATTCCCTCATAGTTATCGCAGGCGCTTATTCACTGTGGTAGGCCAGCCGGCATGTTGCGCAGTAGTCGATAAATAATAACTTATCGTGTTGCCAGCCGATCATGCTGGCGCGTCGAGTTGGCGCTGTTTGCGTTTATTAATTTACAATAGAGCAAGCATTGCACGCGCCTATCAGCTGCCAGCGATAGGTTACGTGTTCGACTCTCTCGATTCCGATAGTTTCGGACCCTCGAGAATACGATACACGACTGAAGCAAACAATCATTTATTTTTCACAATTTATCCTTATCTGAGATATGATGAAAATGAGTTTCGTACGAATTCATAGGGAATTTGACGGGTTACGATTACTAAGAGAAGAATACGTAGGAAAGCTGTTAAAAGAAATCGTTATTCCAAAGGTAGCTGGCAGCTATACTACTCTTGCGAGCAACGACACCGTACAAGTATACGATTGCGATTGGTACGCGCGGCTCCCAATGCTGTCCGATCGACGATAAACGTGCCATTGCGATCGCCACTTTCGGAATGGTGGGTACGTGCCGGAATTTAATAACTCCTTTTTATGGCGTATCTTTGGGGATATAAGAAGATATATTCCCAAGCAATTTTCTTTAACCTGCAACCCCTAATCTTACAGCTCCCCCTTTTGTGGGTTAGCGTTTCAAATCTTTCAGTAGAAAAAGTTAACTTGATTGATATGATTTTGTGAAGACGAGTGTCGACAGAAGATCGATCCTATGTTAGGGGGCCACTTTATTGTGGAGGATGATTAGAAATTCGTCTCTTTCAGGATTCCGCTAATCTCGCGGGAAGCGAGTCTGCGTTTAACGAGCTGGAGTTATGCTCCATAAATCAAGTGGGTCCGATAGGCGCTCGGTACTTTCGATCGCATTAGTCGGGATTACCAAGGGAAACTGGAGCGAATTCTCCCATGGCAGGAAAATAAAGATTGGTCAGCTTTGGAATAACCATAATAAGACATAGTTAAAAGTGAGATAGTAATTTAGAATAGTTTCACAAGAGAAACAAAGTACAAACTGTCTTTACTCGGATTCATCCCCCTTTCTCAAGGGGGATGACAAGTTTCCGGATGATGCTGCTCAACTTTAAACCATCTGAAGGGAAGAGTGTGTAGGATGGGTGAGAATAAAGTGGCATAGGAGAGGAGGCGTACGTAGGGTGCGTGTGTATCTATCCATCTACCTGTTGCACGTTCGTCACTCACCTTGATTGCCAAAGCCATGTCGAAAGTTCCTGCCGAATGTGCGACACAGTCGGAGTCGTGTTATTCGTTTCCCAAAGGGTTTCTGGTGCTCGCGGCAAAAAGATAAAGAGACCGATAGAACTGTGCGAAACAGTGAGAAAGAGAGAAAGAGAGGACGCGGGTGAAGAATCAATCGGGAAACGTGGGCTAACTCAAGCGTAGAGAATCAAGTCTTGGCAGACTCCGAAACCAATCGACTTCGATGTTCACCTAGCTGCCACTCTCGTTGGATATCTCGGCTGTTCTTCGCTCGCACTGTTTCCTCTCTGGCTGTCCTTCTACCGCGAAATCTCGCTACGTACTGACCCGAACATACGTCCGTGGCCTTTCCTCCCCTTCTTCCCAATCCCGATAAATACGAGCCAGTGAGTGCGAGGAACCGCCGCTCTGCTGGACACGCTCTCCTGGTGACGGGCAACCACCGCCACCGCTGTCGACCACCTCTCTCCACACCGCTTTGCTTTATCCCTCTTGATGAGGAACTCGCTTCCTATCCTCATCGTCTCTTCTATCGACTATACCAAGGTAGGGGAACCCAAGAGAGTTATGTGAGAGTCCGCGCTTCTTTGATTTACAACCTTTTCACACACGCCCCTTCTCAACCTTTACCACCCCTGCACTACCTATTCCAATTCGAGATATACTCCTCTTGATCTTTCTAACAGTTTTCGATGTAAAAGGTTCCAATAATCGAGAATTACTTAAGATATAAGAAATCCTGTTTCTTATAAGCAATTTTAAAAGTAACTACTTAGATTGTAATAAACTGTTTTAAACAAAGTATTTTTATAATATTGAAAGATCGTAAAAATTGATGTTCTGCTAGGATGTGGGAAGTTTTATAAGCCTTTAAGTCGTAAAAAGTGGTGACGATAAACTTGTTGCGAAGACTAGGAAAAAGAAAAGTAGAGTTCTATCTTTCTGTTGGAACGTATGTGCCTATTGCTGGTTTCTACTGACACTAGCAACTTTATCTCTCAGGGATTGTTGTGTATTTACTTTCGTTACTACTGCCGGGACTGGAATCTCTTCTCCAACTGTTGGTGTGTGAGCTATGGTAGAGGGTTGAAGCCACGTGCACCTGTAACTCTCACAATCAGATTTAGCCCTGTGGAAGCTTGGCATCGATTTATCCTGTTCTCCTCCGATGTCTCCTATGTAAGATGTAAGAGAAGCCTTCGATCTCTCTGACGTAAAGCGTAAAACACGTTCGCCAGAGAGTTCTGCCACCTGCAACTTTCCTGCTTTCGCAATCGTCCATCTCTACATTCTACATTTACCCAGCCTCTCTCACGTGTTCTTCTTGATCGGTTCCCTAGTGTCTTCACGATAGAAGAGGGTCACTAGGAGTCCACTTTTTCAAGGCATGTCACGAATTTTCAAGATTCCATTCCAACCCAAATTGATATTTCTCGTGATTGACACATTTCACGATCAATAATCATTGAACCATTTAAACTCGAAATAAGAGGACGTTTATAGGAATAATGAATACGAAAGAATTGTCCAACTTTTCTCTATTCACTAAAGGACTGGAGTTCACTTTTTCAAGGCATGTCACGAATTTTCAAGATTCCATTCCAATCCAAATTCATATTTATCGTGATTGACACATTTCACGATCAATAATCATTGAACCATTTAAACTCGAAATAAGAGGACGTTTATAGGAATAATGAATACGAAAGAAGTGTCCAACTTTTCTCTATTCACTAAAGGACTGGAGTTCACTTTTTCAAGGCATGTCACGAATTTTCAAGATTCCATTCCCATCCAAATTCATATTTATCGTGATTGACACATTTCACGATCAATAATCATTGAACCATTTAAACTCGATATAAGAGGACGTTTATAGGAATAATGAATACGAAAGAGGTGTCCAGCTTTTGTCTATTCACTAAAGGACTGATCGATGCCTTGTTTTTTCGCGGGAAAAGGAGAGAGATCAGAGCTCCAATAAATCGGTGGATTTAATGGGCGATCGGGATATGGGGTAGGCGCGAATATTCATAGTGCAGTAGAGCGTGTGCAGCCGGCCCTAGGACGATAACAGGCCGTCGAACTGTTGTAAAAAAGGGGCAGAGAGAGGTGATCTCCCATGAAATACGATTAAGCCACTCGGGCCACGGCTGCAGGCCGGTTCGAGAGCTTCGACCAGGGAGAGAGAGTACGAGAGCGAAGCGAAAAGCAGAGGCTGCTGCATACACCGTGGAAAGAGAAGCGCAGAGGTGGAAGTGGAAAACCCCATGCGGCACCGCGTCGCACCGTCAGACTGTGAAGGAGTGAGGAACGGGTCCAGAAGAGAATGCGAGAGCAGTAGTTCCTAATGGATAGTCCATATGAGAGAGAGAGAGAGAGAGAGAGAGAGAAAGAAAGAAAAAAAAAGAGTGTGAGAGAGGAGTGCGGGACACGGGAGACAAACGAAAGTGCGATACGAAACGAAACTACAGGGAAAAAACTCTAGTGCCTTGTTTCGATAAAGATTACACGAACCGGATTCGTCGTTCCACTTTTGAGCTGGCGCTATGCTGCTCTGTTCTGCTCTGTTCTGCTCTGCTCTGCTCGTCCGCTCTGCCCCCGTGCTCGTTCCGAAGCTTGTGCGCCGCCAAGGGAATTCCTCCCGGCTGCGCCAGCTGATCTTTCACTCTTTTCTGTTTTCTCTCTTTGTCTACTCTTCTTCTTCTTTTTTTTTGTACTCTATCTTGAGTTTTATTTATCCCGTCCTGGCTCTCTGTCGGTGGCTGGTTGCCTTCTTCTTTTCCCAGTGACTCGTTGTCAAGCGGCGCTGCACTTGAATGGGTGATCGTTCTCGGCGGCGATTTGCCTCTCCTCGGATTAATGTGCGGCCACCGGAAACCACAAGAGGAGAATCGCCGGTGCAAAAAATCACTGGCATACTACTATTCTTCCTTCCGATTTGTAATGCTTCCTAGTTTCCAAGGAAGTGATCT
Source organism: Ectemnius lituratus (assembly GCA_910593735.2). Taxonomy (NCBI): domain Eukaryota; kingdom Metazoa; phylum Arthropoda; class Insecta; order Hymenoptera; family Crabronidae; genus Ectemnius; species Ectemnius lituratus. Next base: position 1,546,871 of record OU343033.1, read on the forward strand.
CTCAGGTAGCTTGATCTTTCCAGTTGTGAGAATCTAGCACCTAGAATAGTGAGAAAAGACAGAACGTGACTCTGTACCACTTGGCACGCGTTTTTAGCCGCACCGCCAAGACAAAGAGGAAAAAGAAGTTCCGGAAATAGTTTGCGCCCCATTTTTCGTGAGCTCGGAAAAGCGAGTCTACGTAGGTTTTATGTTGGCTGTAACTGGACGTACGTATTCGGTTAGTGGCTTTTTCACTAGTATGGTAAAAAGGTTTGGTAGTCCTTTCAACTATGTAGAAAGTGAATAGACAAGCTCTAACCGAAACTACGAAGGATCTAATTTTGCCAGGCGATGCATTCGACCTAAATTGGCCTATACGTTAAATCCTCAGCTGCCAGATAAATTTACTGCCAGGTGGATCAGTGCGAGGGCTCCACTAAATCTCTAGATTAGGCGAGGGAGGAGGATGAGCCTTCTTTCAAATTTTAACCCTTCCTTTTAATCTCTGCCTAAAGAATTCTGATAATCGTCGAGAAACTGGTAAATTCTTCTTTACAACTTTTACCTAGTTCTTGGTAAACGATGTATTATTACTTTCATCGTTTTCCTATTAGACTAATTATCCTTGGCTACTACTAACCAATCCTTGGCACTGTTACCTATAACACATTGGTGAGAGCAAAGAGATGCAGGTGTGTTTGACGAAGTCGAAAGTGCAGTCGGATAGAGCAGGAAGACAGAGAGAGAAGGAGTACTCGTTGATCTCGCACGTTTTCACCTGCACCCTACCTGCAAACCAGCCGGTTAGAGAGCTAGGTACTTCTTACATACATATGGTAAACGAAGCGGCTGATTACAGCCATGAAGTGAGTAAAAGGACGAAGGGAAGAGAAAGGGGGAAAGAGAAGCAGGCCGAGGTGAAAGTTCACGGGAACACGTTACGCTCTGTCGAGCATGTACCGGTCAGCCGTTCTCGATAAGAGAAAGTAGGAAAAGTCAGATTCGCCGGCTGCTCAATGGACACGAAGGAGAGCTCGTTTCCTGGAAACGACTTATGTGGACATTCACCTCGGGATAACGCGTCGATAAGAAATGGGAGACAATTGTAGAGTGAGATTGACGGAAGCGAAATTTAACCACAGCTAGAGAGTTGAAATTAAGTCTGATATATATATATATATATATATATATATATATATATATGTATATGTAAGACAAAGAGTTTGAATTCCTTTTGCGTGTTAAGCAAGATCCCTTCATTATGAAACGATCGTGTAAAGATCGACATGAAATAGCTTCGATCGATTGAAGGTTCATACCAGAACATTCCTAGCATGGCAAGGTTCTTCGAATCTTCGAATCCTATTTCAGAGAAATTCTCCTCGGCTTCTCGTCAAGTTCGAGAGCAATTCTTGATTCTAGTTTTGGGGGAATCGCAAGTTCTTGAGAGCGTTGGAGAGGCTGCAGACTGGCTAACTGGCTAGTGCAACCTTCCAGCATGAGAAAAGCTTTGAAAATTGTTGCTGGAATGCAGCTTAGAGAGCTCATCGCGTTCCATTGAAGTTACGCTGGTAGTTCGCTCTTCTGGCTGTTCAAAGGAGAAGTGTAATATCAATTTTAAGCGTAGGTATGTCTGCCAGCCTGGCTGCTCCCCTATGGGCTAACTTAGATCGCCTTCAAGCACAAGTGTACAGCACCAATTCTCCAAGAGAGTGGCCTCGCACTCGCACTCTCTCTCTCTCTCTCTCTCTTACCTATGTACTCGCTCGTGTACACATCCAAGACTCAATGAATAGCCAAGCAGTCATGGGTCAAGGATCCTTCCTCTTGAATTCTCTTTATCCATTGTAACATGTAACGCAGTAATAAAGCCGAATACATATTAAATAAAATCACAATATAAATCTATACTTTTATCACCGTAAATCTCCTCTTCTTCCTATATTTCATCGTAACTGTTGTCATAAAAATCATAAAAGGATAAAAACTATCTGATACGTTTTTGATGATAGTATGCTATCCCCGATTCCAATTGTTTCCTTGGCACCGTTGATTTTTGCGAACGGGTTATAAGCTAGTCTTTCTATAATTTGTGGAAATTGGTCCTTCCTTATTCCAGTCACGCGTGTAGAGGGGCGCGCGTGCCCACAGATTGATTGGCGCGTCCTTTTTGTTTGGGGAATGTCGCTGTTTGTGGAATCCATTTGCGTCGATCGCCACCGATTGCCACCTCACTTCCCCACCACCATTCACCGCCCAGTGTATACTTAGTGCGGCCCTTTCCCCAGGTTTTACGTGTCCTTGTTCGACCTACAGCATTGGTTCTTTGGTAGTCCTTCCTCCAAGAGGCATCGAGCTTCGTTGCCCTCTTAAGCCTTCTCGCGCTTTCTTCTCTTCTCGCTTGTATTCTCAATGACTTCGTCTCTTTCTCTCTTGGTCACTGTATCCCTTCTGTCTCTCTCTCTCTCTTTCTCTCTCTCTACCTTGGATTCATGGTAGCTCCTTCAACGTTTTACACCCAAGTTTGTCCTACTTATCGAATGCCGTCTCACGTACTTAACTTACACAGCTCTCCTCTCTCAGTCCTCTGTGCTACTTCTGCCCTCGGCGAACAAGTACGGGAACATCGGCACTCGTGTTCGCAGAGCCCTCGTCGATGGAAGAATAAATTACAAGCGGCCGACCAATTAATTTAGAGCACGCTACACCACAGTCTGTACACCCTAATAGTATATCGGGGACAGGAACAACTGTGTGAAAAATACCTTGCTTGCTACTGCACCACGGGAAATAGAAGGTGGGGGGACTTCTCTCTTTCTCTCTCTGATTCGACTACCACTATGGTACTCCACACTGATCCTGACAAATTATCTGCAAATAATTGATGAGCCGACAATGTAACATGAACGGAGAGCGAATTTCCTGGGCAAACGGGTGAGCTAAAGTTTCGTTTAGAGGGTTTGTGAAGTAGAGCTTGGTTAATTCGACGAATGTCTGCGGTATAATTAAAAAGGGATTGAGTATTTCTCTGTCTCTGTTCTTCTGGTAATATTATTATGGAACGTTGTTCAGTATCATTTGTAATATGTGCGGTAGGTTTTATTGAGGGACGAGGGTCGACGCCGGCGTCGCGATGTGCGAGTCGAGTGGGGAATAAGATAAGATAGTTTAATCGTAGTTTCGCGAATGCTCCATTCCTGGGAGGGGCTATGTAGAAGCAACTGTCCGCAGTAGATATGCGTGAAAGCCCATTTTCCAGTTGTTGAACCATACTAACTTGGTAATGTAACTCAAATAATTAAAGTGACGCGTACAGGCTCCGGGTCCGGGGTCAGAGTATAACTCGGTGAGTCTAATACGAGCGGGAGATACAGCGAGCGGATTTACAGAGCCACAGACAGAGGAGGCAGAGAATTTCTCGCGCAGATAATAGTCTCGCTAAACGGCATTTCCGCTATGCCTCGACCCTTCCATCTTCTTCGAGCCCGCACATCCTCCCACCACTATCACCGAGGCTTTTGTCCTCGTAATAACCGGTATCATTTTAATGAGTACCACTTGGAAAATCGACGAGAGTGCTCACGTCAAAAGTGTACGCCTACTTTCCTATAAACAACGTATTGTATCACCATTCATTACTAATATAATTATCAGGCAGGGTCAGAAAAATATACCCTTTTTTCCTATGCTTTTGTGTACCGCAATCACATTTAAGGGTTGCCATGTAAACTGTATTTTTACTGTAGAGTGCCGTAACGACACGTTTTACAAACGAAAATTGTGGGTTGAATTAATTGGGGCCAATGGCAGATGGAGAAGTAATATCCGCAAAGGTATAAATAGGCACGGACGGTTTTTCCACTTGGCCCATCGCCGGTATGGATACTATTGCTATAGAGCAGTGTGCTGTGCTCTGCGATGCCGTCACGTGGGTGAGAGTGGCGGGCTCCCAAGGAAGTGAAGAGAGCGAGCATCTATTTCGGAATGAGCTGCGTGCGAGGGAAAAAGCGTCTCGCATTGCAAAAGGAAACTGAACGAGCCAGCTTTCCTCGAATGGTGTTGGTTGTTATAGTGACGAAGGGGTAAAATCAGAGAGGAGAGTTAGTAGAAGGTATACCTTTTAGTTAGTGGGCGAAATAGCGGGTGGGCGGGATGGGGGATCGAAAGTGCAAGATGCAAGAGGAAGAATGCAGGCGGTAGCGACACCTTGGCAGCGTATCGCGCAACAGGCGATGCAAGCGAGGCGCAGGAGAACACGCGAACAATACAAGCAAGCGCGCAGGGCGCAGGCACAGAGGGACACGCGTAAGCCTAACGCGAGAATGGCGACCTGAAGGACCGTGGCGTGCGCTTCCTTAGACAGTGCCGTGTACCTTTTGACATCTGAGCAGTGTTTACCGCGGTCACGCAGCGCGTACTCTCCAGCCTGAGAACCTTTGCTACGCCGGTGAAATATGTGACTGGCGAGGTGCAGCCCTCGGAGAAAGGAAGAACAAGCGCGTCGCTCCTGCCGTTCGAAGCTCCCCAGGCGCACGACACAATTCAATGGTGTTGCTCCCTGCCGAAAAAACGGGAAAGCCATGCATACATCCGCGTCCTGCCAGCTATAATGCACTGGTGAGTGATACATCGACCTCTCTTGATTTCCCAGGCAGCTCGCAATCCGTCTCTCAATCACCCAGCGTTCGGCTACTCGCACAGCCCTGGCAATAATACGTAGGTTAGGTTGGTCCAAGAAACTGGCATCGGCCGACTTTATTTTGCTCGATTTTCAAAGGGTTCTCTCTCTCTCTATCCCTCTCTCGCTCTCCCGTTCTTTCTCTCTCAGGCCGATTTTTTACCCGTGTCACTTTTAACGCCTTTAAACGCACTGTCGCCTGCGGTAGCAGCGCGCGATTTCCCCATTTAGTGGCTCCTTCTCCCGGGTGGACGCTCCTAAATGTTTCTTATTTATATCGACGTATGTAAATATAGATCCTTTCGACCATTTATGTCCGGCGCACCCGCGTAATTGTGAATGCCGAGATTATAAATACCGCCGTGGGGATTATGATAATCGGACGGCACGATCTTTCTGCCTGCATGCTAGTAAGTGCTGCCTTATCCTACCTTTACTCTTGTGTTTACTTCCTACTTCTGGCATAGTGTAACCGATACTTGTTCCACTTATGTGCTTAACAAACATTTACTTGTGTGTTCTGTATGGATCTAATGTGCAGTGCTTGTTTAATTACCCGTGCCTTCCCAACTGTGTTTAATGCGTAATTTGGTGCCAACAATAAAGTATGGTGCTATTGGCTATAAGGTTCTTTTTCCCCAAATTGGGAACACCAGCAGGAGATCAACAATACCAGACTACCACCAAAATCTACTGTGGCGCTGATATGGCATGATAAAATAAGAGAAAAGAACGAGGGAGATGAGCCACAATATTGCAGGCATGCCACCTTTCGCAAGGATGCCTCTTGGGGGTATGGGTATGGGTGTGAACATGGGTCCAAATGCCCCACATCCGGAATCATCTGCTCATCCTCATCCACCGCCACCACCACCTGCAGGTGCCAACCCTAAGAAAAAACGACGTACCAATGCTAATGTCACTCAGCCACCACCACAACAGCCTCCAACAGTACAGGTAACTTGTATTTCAATGCTACAGGCAAATAAATGATAAAAAAAATGGTAGGTTTTCTATCAACATTGATTTAATTTGCAGGATTTACTACCTCCACCCTTAACGGGATATGGAGACACAATAGTAGCTAGTAATCCTTTTGATGATACGCCACCCCAACCAACTCAAGCATCTCCGATGATGTACGGTGGTCCCTCACACATGCCCCCCCATCATACACCTCATCATATGGGTGGACCACCTATGAGAGGCATGAGCCCTTTAACTTCAATAGGTGGTATGAGCCCAATGATGCCCCATAATATGGGTAGCATGAGTCCAATGGGCAATGCACCCATGCCAAATCATATGAACCGCATGGGTGCAATGTCTCCTATGAACCATGCCCCGATCGGTGGGATGAGTCCTATGAACAACATGGGCCCAAGTATGCCACCCGGGCCAATGAATACTATGAATAATCATATGAACATGAGTCATATGGGAAATTCACAACTAAGTGGTCCACCCATGGGTAGTCCAATGAACAACATGAACAGTGGTCCAATGGGCAGCCCTATGAATAATATGGGACACAGTATGGGCAGTCCAATGGGTGGCCCATTAGGATCTCCTATGAACACTATGGGTGGATCTAATCATATGCCTAATGGACCAATGAACATGAATAACATTAATAGCCATATACCACCTAACAGCCCATTAAATGGGCCATCTATGAACAATGTGAATAGCCCTCTCGGTCATAATGGATCTCAACCACATCCAAATCACATGGGCAGTAATCTTAACAACTTGGGAAGGCCGCCAATGAATGGACCCATGACTACCATGAGTTCAATGGTTTCAAATAATATGAATATGAGTGCTCCTACTCAGATGAACAACATGAACATGGGAGGACCACCCATGAATAATATGTCTAACATGAATATTAGTCATCATAATCAAATGAGTCATATGGGTGGTCCCATGGGTACCATGTCTAGTAACATGGGTGGAGGCCCACCAATGGGACACCCAATAAATATGGGGGGTTCAATGCCACCACATGGTTTCCAAGGTCCACCTGGAATGGGACCAAAGCCTATGCCAGTTTCTGCAGGAAAGGTAATTGTTTTTGAACTGTTGTTGATTCCTTCCTTCAATGAAGACTTAATCTTATTGTCCATTCGATTCTTATTTCACAGATATACCCTCCAGATCAGCCAATGGTGTTTAATCCACAAAACCCTAATGCTCCACCAATCTACCCATGTGGAGTTTGTCATAAAGAAGTACATGACAATGATCAAGCGATTCTTTGTGAATCAGGGTGTAATTTCTGGTTCCACAGGTGAGGAGAACTGTCTAATTGGCTGAATCGTGTGGTCATATCTCAGCTTGAATAGATGTGATTACTAAGCTGGCCGAATGTTTCAGGGGGTGTACAGGGTTGTCAGAGACAGCCTACCAGTTATTAACGGCGGAAGTCTACGCGGAGTGGGTGTGTGATAAGTGCTTGCAGTCGAAAAATATACCCTTGGTTAAATTTAAACCATAACATTTCTTGACTCGTCGTACATGCGACGCGCGAGTGACTCTTTGTTAGCGTTTACACCTTGTACACTCACATGTGCGCGTGCGGTTGCACTGGAACACACACAAGCATACGGCAAACACTAGTGCACGTGCGAGTTCGTGCATTATACATATATATATATATATATATATAAATATATATATAAACATGCGCTGTTTGTTAATAACTTAGCTTTAACTTGTTGAAATATTAGGATATCATTATGAGCCGTATCGGTGAATGAGATGCCAGGAACCTATGTTCGACTGTTACATTAAAACTTGAGTCTGTTCATGACAAGTGGATTCAACCGTTTCTGTATTAATTTATGACTTGAACTTGAAGAAAAAATTTGAAGTTACTGGTTTGTTTTGAAATATCTCCATGGTGTCCGCGTTATTGAAATTATTCGCGAACGATACCGAAGTTGCGGAAAATTTTTTACTGAAAGTTATAAAGAGTGTTGAAAATACCAATTGAATCATATATATGTATAAATGTCGAAGAACCTCACACGCGATTTCTTACTGCTGTTTGCATTTCATTCGAAATCGAGGATCGCTCGGATTTTTGGAGTAAAAAGCATAAAGGAAAGGCCGACGATTAGAGCTGTTAAAAGTGCATATTAATGGGAGATTAAATAAATGTGTATATCTGTTTACTTTATTTCTATTTGGGTGAACGTTCCTGATCAACTTTATAACTGATATCCGAACGCGATTAGTAATACAAATTGTTTTAGATATAATTTCTATTTATCACACGGCCATTTGTCATCAGGCTCATTGTGCGTATCTTTTGAGGGGGTCCAAGGTTTCACGTGGAACCTTAAGATATCGCGTGAGCTCATTTAAATAATTAAACAGGAATCGTATGAATTGAATTATCGGTACACTCTTTTCGTAACAGTGAATTATATTGTAAACCCTCATATCTATCATCAATTACCGGAACGCTATAAACTAATTCTTTGTACATTTCAAATACTTCTGGAAGTAGTTCGGGTCTGCAAAACTGCGTCTGAGGGTAGTCGACGCAAAGCAGTATGTACGAGACAGCCATTTCCATTTATTCTTCATTCTGTTTTGAGCACTACAACAGATCGACACGCCTAACAGAAAATAGTTACGATAGAGGGGTTAACGTAAGTTAAATGTAATCGTTGTACAATAGTAACGAATGTACAGATTAGCGCAGTAGACAGAGGGATCTAATAATAGAGAAAAAGTTATCATCCGTGGAGGTATTCTCAAACGCAGTTTTCCGTCCCAGGCATCGCAAGCAAAGGCGTTGCAATTCTTGTATTTTTGTATTTAAACTATTTCAGCATGAACCATGATCAGTTATCATCGAATTAACTTCAAACCTTTCTAAATGTTATAAATCAGAGCATATCTGAATTGTAAATATAGAAGTTTTAGCGCGATATACATAAAAGAGTATTCGTACCTCCCCAAACTCGGGTTCATAACTTGCTCGACGACGAGGTGGACAGGATAAGAAATCTGTCAGAAGGTTTCACCAATTACTTTCATCATGGTTCATGCTGATAACTGACGTAAGACAGGCAGATAAAAAGGAATGACGACTGTGTACAGTAGTGGAGAATCTAATTGAAATAATTCATAATTTTCGGTCGCATTTGTTAAGTGAACTTTACGCACAGAACAGAGACATTCGTTTGACTGAGAAGTCGCAGGGTCCTATAGGTACTCGGGTAAACCAGAACACCTATATTTTACTCGCTTCAATTCGCGGAGATCGCGTCGCGCTCTGTTCCCATAAAACCAGACATATGAAAGTACTGAATAAAGTTGTACAAAGTCTAAGGCATCCAGAAATAAGAGGATGTTTTAAGAATACGTCGTGCACTTTCATCTTTTGCATATATTACTTCTCAGGATACAGTGTTCGTGTTAGTTGATAGCAGACCCGTTCGAGATAGAATGAAGTGGCAGTAATAACATCTTTAGATTAAATGAGACCTTATCTTTAATTGCAGTAATGGAATTTTTCTGATCACGCGGATCTTTGAAATGAACCCAGACAATTGTCATGTCCGACAGACTCGCTAGATGTATTATAGAACGATGCCGAAAACAGGAACCGAGTATTATCAATCAATTCCGTCGGCAGCTAACGCAAAAACAACCGAGAATACGGATTGTATAGTTTTTTTATATGTATGTGAAATATAGCCAGTTATAATTTTACTATTTAACGCCTGTATTAAACGGAGGTCTAGGTTCATGAACTTCTAGGGTGTTCTTCGGCCGAACTAGTTTTCATCGTGTTATTCAGACTCCCTAAGTACTCTCTCGTGATTTTTATTCCGAGTCTCTCCGTGTAATCCACGCTTTAAGCTTGTTTTGCTGTATTATCCTCTTTAACACATATTACATGTCAGTAATGTACGCAGGATCCTATAACTAAATAATGCTCATGTTAGTATTACAACGAATAGAGTACCATCGTCACATATCTTCTTTCTGTACGTCCTCCTCCGGGAAAAGTGGTTGCGCCAACACGCCTGTTAATCGTCGCTTTTGTTAGAGGAATTATCATATTCTAGTACAAAGAGAATGATCCTAAATTAAGTTATCCAAGGCTAAATTGTAAGTTGTATCATTTACGATATATCATTCAGTGGCTGCTTCGGTCGGTCACGCGCCTAAAGAGACATGTCATTCGTTGCCGCTGATCAGATCATTTAACATAAGTTCATTGGTAGCTTAAGTACATCATGTACTATGTCCGGTGTAAATGACCTCTTGCAAAATACCGGACTCCTATTTGTCATGTAGTACCTGCTACTTGGACCTTGATATTGCGGTGCATCCAACTTGATCCGGGACAGTGTGATAAGAGCCGCTCACCGAGCGACACATACTTCAATCTTTTCACCTTTAAGTTTTACTTGCTTTATTATTGGGACACGTTGAACATCCGGCCCTTCCTATACATAAAGCCTTCGAATTCGCAAGATGCAATTCAGTGGTAATTGAACGCTAGCCAGCTATTACGACGACGTGTGCCGGGATCACTATGCAATTTGTACATATAGTATTTATCACGTTAATGGATCACTAATCTTATTAAGAGTAATACTGCACCGTATCTGGCGCTCACCACGATACGCAGTGACTAACGCGGTAGAAAGACCAGTCCTTCTGGACTTGAGCGACAAGCAGCACGATCTCATGCAGTTGCAGATTGGTATACGCGGTAATCACGTCGTATCGTTTCTCCGGCATATTCTCACCATGTAGACTCTCTCTCTCTTTCTCTCTCTCTCTCTCTCTCTCTCTCTCTCTCTCTCTCTCTCTCTCTCAGGCTCATCGACTTCTTCTTTGCCTGGCACAGTGAGTGCATCGCATGTAAGACTTCAGCAACGACATTAAATTTAAGTCTTAGCAAGGCCCGTCGCGCGTGTTCGATTCGTCTCGTCGTCTTCAGGCAATTCTCCGTTCCACATTGTACCACGGTGTCTCACATTGCGACTTAATTTCATTAGCGTGGAAAGACATTGCGATCATTTCCCCGTCGGCGCTCGACCAATCCAGGCATTCGAATAGGAACAGGCTGTAATCAGCGCAGGGCGACGAACTCGAGTACATCTCGGTGGCTTCTCCCCAATTGAATAGGGAGAGGAATAATAAGTTTTGCGATTCTATACCAATGTGTACATATTGGTAAAGGAACATGTGGGCGTTATTGTCACTAAAGAAAAATAACACGCGACAAATTGTTCATAGAATTATTTTTTATTGTGTGAATATCGGAATAGACACAACTTCGGACATCTACACGGGACATACACACAGACACAGACACAGACACACACACACACCGAGAGGACACGAACACAGAGGTGTATATATGCGTATATCTGTAGCAGTGGCTGTACGCGTATATATCAGCAATAAAAAAAGGAAGAAATTGTTATATCTATTATAGATCGGCGTACGCGTGTGATTAGCATAACTCGCGGATTTAAAGCGTGCAAATCTTCTCCCCCATTTCTTGTGCGGCGTGTACATGTTCACTCATACTTATTGTACATATTTATATGACACTTTAAATAACAAGCCCGTACCATGTTGATTTTTATATTGTTGTTATACCTTACAACGTTATCCGCTCACCGACTTCACGAAATTCGAGAAAGTTCAAGTATTACGGACATATGTATATATATAACAAGTTTCTTATCGTGAAACGTACTTCTAATATCGACTATGTAGAGATAGCATTATTCGGTTAAAGTGTGCTTCATAACACATCATTCAGCCCTGAGAAATTGAAGCCCAGCTTTCAATCGAACCATATTCAAAAAACGTATATCTGTTGCTTCTATTTGTAATTCCTTTAGGTCATCTAGGATGGGGTGCCTTTGACACGTTACCCTAATCCAAAAAAACGGTATTGTTCCTTTCACTTTGTTGATGATTCCGCAGGTAGTATGCCCTTTCAATTGATTTAATTACTTTACTTGTTGGTAGTGGGTACTGGGCGTTTGCTCTTGCCCACGTGCCATAGGAAGTGTCGGATTTAGTGGTGGTATATCGACGGCGATGTCTGGATTTGTCAGTATGGGATATCGAATCCTGGCTGATGTGATTGGCATGCGCCAATTTGCCATAGAGGCCGTATTTCTGCTCGTCAATCGCTCTTAGTGTTCCATTCTTCCTCATAGCCATGTATATCTGTTCGAGCACACCGTAACTCTTGACCAAGAACTCCCTTTGAGCCAATCCCATTATTCTCTCCCGTTCTTCCGCCTCGGAAATCAATTCGGGCTCGAAGGAAGACAGTCCGTTACTTGGAATTGTTGTATCTTTCTTTGACTAAGGATTGGAATATAAATAGAGAAACTATTCTCCTTTAAGTTATTAGTTTATCGACATTGGCTACCTTTGAGGTGAATGTGATTCTTGCATTTGCACTTCGTGGTTTATTCGTGTCACCTTCGTTTCCACCATTCGCTATAGATCTTTTTGAAAATTTCGGACTTTCTGGATGTAACTTCGAGTCGCTCCATTTTCCACTCCACACTCTTTTATTTTCTTCCTCCTTTGCCTTTATCTAGAAATCACGTATCTTAATAATTAACTGATAATATACCTGATTACAATGAATTACCAAAATCTCTTCTTTCTGAATACGAGCAGCTTCTTCTCGAGCTCTTGAAGCGACGGTGTCTTGGAACACAGAAATACTGTTTTGTTTGAAGAACTGCTCGTATTTTTGGCTACGGTCACACGGATAAATTCTCCTGAAATTTCCCATATGTTCGTCCTCCCACTTAAGTTGAAGTTTGCTATAATCTTCCTCCTGTTTGTCCTTTGACACTCCTAGCAACGTCTCATTTATACTAGAATCAACAAGCATTGGTAATTAAAGTCATCTAATAATTTATATTTGTTTTTTATTACCTGAGTCCTTGTAACAATCTTTCTCTCACTCGTCTTCTATCTTCGTCCATAATTTTCTTCTTGTCACATAGATTTAAATTAATTATTTCAAAGGTATCCATGAGTAAAGCTTCTTTAATATCTTTGTCAAGCGGTGTGTCCGTGTGAAAGCTCGGCGAGTGATTCACCTGATAATGGAAATAATAATTGAATGCAATTCTTATGATTAGTTATTATTTTAGGGGAATCGACAGACCTCCAGCAAATAAGGTTTCAGCTTCCAATCAATGAGAATATCAAATCCCAGCAGTTCAAAGCAAGCATAACTTCTATCGTGAGTTGGGAAACAAGCATGATAGCTATGCCTTAAAGTGGGTTGAGCGGCAAGTACAGTTTTTATTATAATATCATCTATCTTATTCCACATCTCATCCACTGCGAGATCTTTTGCTTTCATCCATTTATTCAGTGTTGATATCTTCCTAAAATAAGTATTACAGATCATTCTTCTGGAATTAATAATTATTAATTAATGAGAGTGAGAACTGACCGTTTACTGCCAATCTCTTCGTCACTTATGTACATCCGACTGTGTTTATTAACTGCATAGTTTGTCAGATGCATAAATATATTTGTAGCATTATGACTGGTTGGTTCCTTGTATCGACTGGTTGCGAATCTAATTTAGACAACCTTTGACAATAAAAGATATTTCTAATATTTCGTGTAAATGAGGTCTTCTGACCTGACAAGTCCATCGTTGTACACGTACATCCTGAGAGGATCGCAGGATGCTACGAGGGTGTAAACACGGAGATCGAATTTGTAACCATCTATCAAAAACGGCTACAGGAAAATATATGAAATATTGATGAAGAACTTAGATTTGAAAAGTATTTAACTTTATCGAATTAATTTAATATTTGTGGACCTTGGAAATATAGACTTGGCAGACCAAACGATCGCTAAGTTTTATGTCCTTCAAGTTCTTAGTCAAATAAATTCCACGACCTTGGCAACCAGTGTCCGGTTTAATAATAAAAGTCCTGGACCTTCTCAGTTTGGTGTACGCTATTGCGTCGCCGTAACTGAAGAATTCGTGAATTGAAAAACTGATTACCAAAAATTGAAGTATTAAAAAATATCTTACTCGCTTGGGAAGCACCAAGTCTTAGGGAAGAAATTATATTCTTTCGGGAAGAGTTTAAGCATCCTATTTAAATTACGGGCAAGAAGATCCTTCCGGCAGATTTCAGTCATACCAGGAAAATGATTGACTTTTTGGAACCTTTTCATATCCTTGGCTCTTTCGATGCTGACGCTGAGATCGGTCCAGTAAAGATTCCAACCACTGTCTTCCGTCACCTCTTTTAATCCGAAGCGAGTAGCTATTCGTCTCACCACGTCATATTTGCAATTGGCAGTGCAAATAGTTAGACATCTACTGGAAAGATAGTGTGGAGAACACTCTCTGGCTTTTGGATCACCTAGGATGCTGTACTTGCGCTTTTTCTTCTTCTTCGAATGCGCTAAGCTGTCCATCGAACTCGACGGGATTTTCTGTGCTTCCGAGTCCAGCTCGCCTGTTCTTGAATCTGCAGAGATGTTTTAGTGGAGATTGAAAAAGTTTAAATTTTAGATCTTTGATTCAATTATACCATCTTCCCGTTGATTCTCATTGTCTTTGATCGACAGGCATCTAGCAAGATTCGATTTATTGGAGACGCAGTGGAAATCCTCCGGCAATAAGATCTTTGACGAGTCATCTTTGTTTACAGCAACCTTTTTACAGATTTTCTTTATTTTGCTAGCCTTTCTGGGGCGGCTCTCCGACAATAGTGATACTGAAAGGCGTCCACCGATGCTTTCATTAATATTCATGACCGGCGGCTTTCATTATTTCGAGCGACGTTGCTCGTCATGCACACAGGATTAATTTCGTTTCGCATTCAATTAGTCAAGTGTGTCTTTTCCGGAAGTCAGTTTTGCGGGTCGTAAGGTTCCTCGATACACCTAAACTATTAAGAATTTTATGTAATTCACTGGCCCGAATCATTCAAAGGATCAACGCGAAAGAAAATTGTACTCCTTACTTTACGTTCCTGCCAAACTAAACTGTCATGTCTCATAATTTCGTTCAATTGTTCAGTCACGTGGCTCTGCCAAAGTGCAATTGCATAAAGTTATTGAATGAAATTCTATATGGAACTTACAACTTTTATTTAATGATAATGATACACATAATAAATGTTTTTTACTCATTGGTTCGAGTTACAATTTAGAATTCAAGTCATGGTTTCTTAAACTTCTTAGGATTTCGACGACATGAAGAGCGCATCCCCAACTAAGGGTGACTCCGCTACCACCGTGGCCATAATTATGTATTATCTGAAACACAAACATATTTTTTTATCTAAGAGATTTCTTAACCACTTAAATGCATTCCAAATATAGAAATATTTATGATATCTTATCATACTGTTATTTCTTTTCCTCCAAGTGTTCGATGAACCGCAGACTCGAGTCGCACTTCAGGTCTACCTGGTCGGAGACCAACCCATTCTCCAATCAGTTCAACGTTCTTTAACAATAGACAGAATAATTAAATTTACAAAGAATCAATGAATCATTGTTCCTCAAATGGAATTAGGAATTACTTGTAATGCAGGAATAATTTTTGAGCAACCATCGTGAATAAAATTAGAATCCTCCTCGCGCACTGTGCAATCGAAGTCATTCTCCTGGTGAGTGCCACCAAGTACGACGCTATCAATGCTGAAACAAGATCCCGTTAAATGGTAATCGAATGCAACGCGATCCTTGTGCTAATCTTTGACTCTTACTTCGGTATTATGTAGTTGCCGTCGTCGTCGTCGATGAGGTAAGCATGCATCGCCCAAGGTGCTTTTACCTGAAGGAAAATTGATGTATTTATGTAATTAATTCTAGTAATAGGACAGGTCATTTGAGATTGAATAATACGTACCCTCGAAACTTGGCCCCTCAATGGACGAACAGGATCATTTTTCACGAGTTCGGCTGCTCCAAGGCCAGTGCAATTTATTATGAAATTATATCCGTCATCTATCAGTTCGCCGAAATCTCGGATCTTCTTCTTATTAATCGTCCCACCCGTGGCACTCAACTGGTTCATCAACCATGGTAAGAGACGAACAGGTTCACTGGTGTAAGTGAGAAATTGCCAGCCAGCTCTAAAACAGCCCTCTAATAATATTCAAATTTAATCAAATATCAAATACCTTTTATAATATTTCTTACTTGTAATTTGTCTTATGTTCCTCATTCATTCTACACAGATCCTGATCGGCTAATTTCCGAGCGCCGTACACTAAATCGAACCATATAGGATTTCCAATGGATTCCTCTGAATATTTGGTGAATCTGTAAACAGGAAGTAAAGAAACGCCTGTCTCGGCTGCAAGACCAGCTGTCCAAAGTTCTTCTAGCCATCGGTGAGTATCTGCAGCCCACTTTCTTTTCCGAAAAGTCAGTCGAAATTAATTCACCTATTTTTTACTGACTGTTATATTATATTAAAGTTGATATACTAACTGTATATATTCCGCAGATGTATTTCCGAGGAGATAAGGTCCCCAAAGGCCAGCGCTGCCATCACCAGTAGTTTCAGGTGATAGTTTCTCGCTGAAGACAGTGACTTCTAAATCTGGAAAAGCTTTCGCCACTGCCAAAGCACTTGTTACACCGATGACACCGGCACCCACCACTGCTACACGCATTTTTCTATTCTTCACACTAAATATTCGCGTATTACTGATCGACTATCCAAGACGAAACTGAAGCGCAACTGATGCATTTGTCATTGATTGATCTCTCGTCTCGCCAGTTGCATCGGGTAAATATAATTATACTGATAGCAGCTCGACACGCGGATAACCCTGCTGTTGAGATTTCGTAACAAGCCGAGATCATATACGGTGTGTCGTATATTAGTAAGCATTAAATATTAAAGAGAGATACTTTATTTGTCAGTAAGAGAACCAATTACCTGTGTCTCACCGTTGTCATTGAAGAGGATTTTTCCTGGATCGATAAGATTGAGTAGATTTGACGAATTTCGACTCGACAATGCCGCATATTCGTAGCATAATGCCTGTCATTAATACGGCAGAGTTATGCTAGAATACCGGTGTTCGTAGATTCAGAATGAAGCCGTCACTTGATGATATCTTCAATAAAACAGTCCTTTCGACCGATGATTATGTGCATACCGTGGTATCAATAAACAGAGCATAATCCTAAGTTGTCATTGCAAAGTGTTTATACTCTGCTTACCGATTGCACGGCATGCCTTTGCTCCTGCGGATGCTGTGAAGTATGAATCACTGAATTACTGAAGTTAATCAATTATTAATAACGCGTTTTAAAAAACGGAGACGTGAAAAAGGTGTTGAGAAGGAAGTATGACGATTGTTCGAGTGCCAGGACGATTCAAAGACTGATCTTCACTGTGGGTCTCAGCTCCAGCCACAGGAGAGTCGCGCGATGTGTAAGTGTTGTGTATGTGTATGAGTGAAGAGTGGTTCGAAGTGGCTGATGACAGTCCACGATACGGGGTATTTATTTACAGCTCGACCGAGTGTTCTAGACATAATACAACCCGGAAATGCGATAAAGCAAGTATAAGTGCGAGGAACTTGGGAGTGACGCCTCGACTCAATCTAGAGTTTTAGACTATCTAAGCACAGCTCTGCGTGAGGTGAAAACTATCGGCTCTACACTTTCAAGTAGCTTAACTCTCTAAAGAACTTATCGACTAAAGTCAGCTGCTGTAAGTAAGCCTCTTAATCTCTCACTGGTTGGTGATAGCAAAACTTTACGGGACTCTACTGAGAACTCAGCACCATCAACGAATGAGTGTGCTTGCAATTCTCGTCGAACTACGAGAGCGCGATTCCAATGCTCCGATTGCTTAAATACCCCTCGCTTGGCACTCGTCAGAACCGAGTACCCTTTGAAGACACACTGACACTTGATCGCACTCTTGACCGGCCGTGAATACATTTATGATTGAATGTACATTGCCTTATCTAATTATTAAGTATGATATAAATATGAAAAAAATTCGTTAAGTATAATAAATATATTATATTATGTATAATAAAATTATTGGATGGCACGTATAAGATAGAAGTTATCAACAATATATTTTTGCTGTGGGTTAATAGTTGGGTATATAAAAAAATAGGACTCTTTCGGGAAGTAAGCTGAACATTATTTTAATAGGAATAGAATTATAAATTGGCTCGCAAAAGCGGCCTCGTGAGAATATCGATATAAAAGCATCAAATGCATTCTCAGCTTCGGATAGCAGACACCTGACTGTCACCCGAGAGCATATATCAGGACGATGACTTCTTATCCGCTTGCCGATGACTGTACCGATGCACCTCACATAATTGGTAGCATCGAATAGAATCGGTTATCAACCAGGGGTTCTAAAATGTTCACTGATTTTTAAAACATCTTAAAGCGAACACACGTCATTTAAGGAGGAATGTGAATTTTTTCAAATTTGCCGACATAATCAAGACCTAGCGCCATCTTCGTAGCGTCCAATTGTACTCAGTTACTTTACTTACAAAACTTTCGTAAGTCGTAAGTTGTTGTAGATTCCTTAATAATTTAAAATGGATATGAAAACGTTTTGCCGATCTATACCCAAACTGGTGGGTATGATTTTCCGATATAACGTAGAAGTCGTGACTTTATTCACAAACAGTAAAATGTAACTATCAGCTGATACACAATTAATATCGCTAAAAATTTGATAAATTTATGTAACAGGAACTCCACGCACATCTTAACGGATCTCTAAGTCCAGAGACATTAAAAAAATTGACCAAACTACAAAACCCTGACGCAGATGATAATAATGATGTAATAATGAGTGTCGATAACCTATCATCGCTAGGCGAGTATGAATACACCATAGCAGAAAAAATATTCGAAAGGAATGAATTAAGTTACTGAATTTAAAAATATGTGTCTTTATATTTAGGTGTTTCAAAGTGTTTGAAATTGCACATTCGTTGACAACTACCCCGGAAGCAGTATTTATTGGCACCTGTGATACTGTTAAAGAATTCAGTGTGGACAATGTTATATACTTAGAGCTTAGAAGTACTCCAAGAAATGTTCCTGGTCAAATGACTAAAGAGGAATATGTACAGGCTATTATAAGAGCATTCATGTAAGGAAAACAATAGGATTAACTCTATCTATAGCTCAGCTGATCTGATTTTCATTGAATGTTTCCTCATAGAGCATCAAAGAAGAATTGCCCAAATATCACTACAAAGCTTTTGATCTCTGTTGATCGTAAACAGGGATTAGAAGCAGCAGAAGAAAATATTGAATTGGCAATTAAATATATTAACAAATACCCAGAGTATGTTGTGGGGATTGATCTAAGTGGAGACCCCATGAAAGGAGATGCTTTCATAGAATCGTTAAAAAAAGCTAGGCACGCGGGTCTCAGAATAGCTGCACATTGTGCCGAGGTAATATTTGACTACTTAGCGATGATGAATGTACCAGAAGATTGTCTAAACATCCGAGGATTTCTTTGTCTAGGTGCCAAATGAAACAGAGACATTTGATATACTTAGTTTCAAGCCAGACAGACTTGGACACTGCACGTGCATACATCCTTCTCTCCAAGGGTCGTCCAAATTATTCGACATGTTGCTTACCTCGAAGATACCAGTGGGTGAGGAATATCTTTGTGTTTGTTTTGAATTTGATTTTCTTCCAAAGTTAATAAGAACAATGTCTTACACATAGAACTATGTTTGACTTCTAATATTCTGTGCAAGACTGTGGCCTCTTACCAGGCACATCAATTTAAGTTCTTGTATGAAGCAAAGCATCCAGTGTGCATTGCTGTAAGTATTTTTATTTATTGTAAACTTTTTTTAATGATATTAACAGTATTAAGTAGGATAATAGTGGGTTGCATATTTCAATTTTTAGACGGATGACAAAGGTGTATTCAATGTATCATTATCATCTGAGTTAGAAGTTGTTGCTTCAACTTTTGATCTTGAACAGGAGCAGATTAGACAATTATGTGTCTCATCTATTGAGTACACTTTTGCAACTACCAAGGAGAAAGAGAAACTAAGGGCTGTGTTTGAGATTAGAAAATGAACGAAATATCGAAACGAGTCCTGTAAAAGTAATATCGGTTTATTAATGATTGTGGGCACGTTTACATAGATTTACAGATAGTAACTAAGTCGCTACGTGCGAGGACTAACGGTAGCTAAAGTGTCATCGGTGTTCCGTTCCTCATTCAATAATATCATTTATATATATACAACATTTATAATAATTAATACAATATTATGCTTATAAATGTGGTGCATCTTTGTTTCTCTGCCATTGATTCTCCAAGAAGAATTAATAATACCTAGAAGCCGGCTCACAACACGACGTGGCCTTAAACAGTAACAAACGCCTCTCATGAGCTTCGCACCGAAATCACAATCGAACATGGCGAAAGTACAACATTGCGTGCCGTCGCGAGCTTTCGATAGTTATCTCTAGGAACGTTTTTTCCATTGCAGTGATACCTTCTGTTTCCTTGACTCCCCCATCCGTCAATTTTCGTGATTCGCTAAATTGTCTTCCAAACGAGAACAAAACGACTGAACCTTCCCCCTCCTGACAGATGCATGCGAATTTCATATAAGGAAGATGCACTTCCACAGGTCTTATTATCCTCCCACTCGCAATCACGCATTAACAAGACGTAATAGTAATAGCTGCTATAATACTAATATGCAGTAATGATATAGAGAATAGTAGTAATATAGTTATATCATTAATATGGACGATGACAATAATATTGTTACTATTAACCATTACAGGATATTACCTCTATCGTATAATATTCGTCCTACATAACAGTCTTTTTGGCTAAACCGTCGAACTATAAACAATAAAACAGTATCTCTTCATTCGCATCGAAGTTGAAGCCCGAATAATCAAAAACTATCCACTGTTCACTCTCCGTTCATGATCTCCATGAACTGCCAGCCCATTTCCCATAATATCACGCATTAATCTAATATCTTACCGATGCTAGGTCTGTTATGCTACCAGCTATGACTACAATTCTTTGCTCTCGCTTCGCGTTTCTTCTATAAGTGTCTAAGGACAGGGCGTTCTAAGTTTCTTTGCGCATTACATACTAAGCATTATGTAAGTACATGTATTTATACGTTTACATTCATCAGACTCTCGCACATTGGGGTCTCCCGCTTATATGCAAGTATACATGCATGCATGCGCGCGCGCGCGCGTGTATGTGTGTTGTGAGTGTGTATGTAAATGAATCGAACTGGCCGGGTTAAAGTTGGAATACACGAGTACCTGAATGGTGGAAAGTGCCACCCACCAAAGACCACGTCATCTGCATGAAAAGATAGCATGGAGGAACGAAACAGGTATCGAAAGACGTCACAGGATAAATGAATGTCACGTAAATGCGCTTTTCCCCCAAGGACAATGACGAATGGAAAGGTTTATCAGATCTATCTTTCGTGGGCTCGGGTTCAATCATAGTTCCAGTGCAAGAAGGAACCGTCTTATCTTGCTAAAAAGTCAAGAACGTAAGGAGGTCCAGCAAATGAGAACACATCGTAATCGGTTGTTAAAAAATACTCAAGTATAGAAGAATAAAAACCACGATTTACGTACATATATTTATATGATGTATATATATATATATATAGACTCATAAATCGACAGATATATAGATAATATATCCTTTAAAAAGTCTCGCACTGAGTTACGTCCCTCGCGGTGAAGAAAGCTTCCATTGACTATGTACACTTAAACTAGAGCGATAAGATGGATCGTCCTATAAAGTCCGCGGTGGAGTGATAGCTGCATTGTCATTGCAAAAATCAAATGTACATGCACTGATTTAAAATGCCACTTGACGCCGGAAGGCCGATTTCCCAAGTAGCGCGGGAGGGATCTAAAAGAGACTAAGGTATGAAAAGAAGGTCGTTTCTCATGATCAGAAAACCGGCGATAATAAATAAGTTGTGATGGATTGATTCAATGATAATGCAATTAGAAAGGAAAGATGTTCGATCCCAATGGAAGTTCACTGCGCTTTAAGACGATCGACTGATCATCAAGTGTCTTCAGCGAAGACAGTTCGAAGAATGTCAAGGATTTTGAATATCCTGAAGGGAACATTGGGATATGGAAGGCATACACTCAATCACGTGCATGCTCTGTTTCTGCACTCTTTGCTTTTCATCGACTTGAATGAAATTAGAAGGATTGAATGCTCCCTAGTGTGCCATACTCCCACTAACTCTTCGAATGAAAGGAATGCGAGGCATGAAAAATAATTCGTTAAAAAAAGATACCTTTTTTCATTGCACACAAATCATACATACAGTACTATTCACGCAATAACAATCGTACTCGCAACGGACCAGTCTACCAGGCTAGTTGTTGGGAACAATTTCGGCCCTCCACAGTTGTACAAGTTAACGAAAAAAGGGTGGAAATGGATTTTTCGGGAGCAGCAGCTGGACCCTTCATGTGCTCAAATTATTTGTTCTTTCATATTGTATCATACATCCACGACTATCTTAGAACAGTATAATCAATTGCACTGACCCTGTGGTGCGTCAAATTATCCCATTAGCCAACTTACATGCCACTAGCATGTATCTAATAAATGAAAGAACTAAACTCACTCAAGAATGACACGTATCGAAAATCCAGATACGCGTCGCGAGTTTATTTTTAGGTCGTGGATTGCTCAAGCCCATTAGTGCGTGCCCCACTATCGCCCGGATACACTAGCAAAATCTGCAAAATCACATGTGCTCGAGGGCAAATAAATTCAGAGTCAAATTTACAAAATTCAAGAATTTCCACGAGGGGAATGGTAGACTGCTCCAAACGCGCCACGGTGGATAATATCGCTAGAGACGGACGAGATTGTAATTAAATATTGAAGAATCGAAGATAGACTGCGACGTGGTCCTAGGAAATTCACGAGACAATACTCCGCGGTGTTTTTGTGTTGTTGTTGGTCATTGCATTCCCCGTGCTCCTATTATCCGTCTGGGCGAACAGAACACCCTGGTACATGACCCCATTTAATTCCATACTGACTACCAACGAATTATCGCCGTTCCTTCCGTCTCCTGAAACAAACAGATACTCTCTCTAAACATTCTTTCCACAATAAAGCAACCAAGAATTTCCCTTTCTTTCCAAGTAAATCAGACTTACCACGGTTGGAAATTTTGATGTGCGTGCCGACGGAGGCCGTTACTTTGTGATCGATCGGACTCTCATCGTCGGATAGTAACCTTTTGGCAGGTGGAGGTCCTGGCGTACCAGTAAGATCTTGATCCCTCTTTACTTGGATACCACCACCAGACGAAGGTGGACTCTGTCTGGCTGGTGACGAGGACATTGGCGACGACCTGGAAATATAATTGAATATTAAATAGATTGAAAATTTCTCAACTTAAATTACAATATTATCCAAATGCTTACCTGAGTCCTAAATCTAGAGCTTCCCTTTGAGGCTCTGGACTGGAAGTCGGTGGTACAGGTGAATGTGAGGCTTGAGGAGAAAGTGGAGGCTGATGCGCCACTCCCGGATAAAGGGTGTTATTGTTATACATATTCCATAAGGTGATTCGAGACATTTCGAGTGCACTGAATGCTCCGTCTCTTGGTGGTGTAGAAGACGGTGGTGATGCGCTGCCTTGCCGATGGATCATCGGTGGAGGCGTACCAGCTCCCGCACTCCTTAACTCCTTGTTCAACAATTTCACATATTCAACCATACGTGCTTCGAATTCTGAGGGTGCCATACCAGGGATAGGTCCTGTAAAAAGAGACAAGCAAAGATCTGTTGAAAATCTTGCCACCCTCTAACACTGACAAAGTACGAATCGCTTCAATTTCGAAATCTAGAGTGCGCGCATCGCGCCACGAGTTCCATTTGTCCCGCGAAATAGGAGGCCAGAAATAACACAACTATGTGTCAGGCTAACACGAGGAAAATCAGATCAGAGTGGAACGATCGAGATACAGCTAGGGGAGACAGACGTGTGTTTTTCGCGGAACGATCGATCATGCTGGCGGGTACGTCAATCGCACCTTTAATACCGAATGTCGAAATGTGGTCCGACTGAAAGGATCCCAGTGGGGTACTAAATTAACGCGGTTAACCGTCGGGACCACTTGATTGGCAACGGTCCATTGGGAAAGCCAAATGCTTCGAGAGCAACTAATCATTCAAATCGGAAGATCGACGGAAGGATAGACTAGCGGGGGAAAAAAATGTCATTAATTGCGACGCGTGGGTGGATAACATCCCCTTTTTCACATGGATGGATGTGGGTGCAAAGAGGGTAAAAATGAGCAAGGAGAATGCACAAGGGAGAGGGGGGTGGTTTGTAGGAGGATGAGAGCGGGTGCGGTAGCGAAGGGTGGCGTTGAAATTGGGATCACTGTTCAGGTTCGTGCAGGGTAAGGTAAGAGAGTGCGAGGGAGGGAAGACGGGAGAGAACGGTGAAGCAGAGAGAGAGAGAGAGAGAGAGTTTGTACGTTTGTAGGGACGAGAAGGAAGAAGGAAGGAGGAAGGGATAGGGAAATAGGAATGCTCGTTAGCGAGAGTCATCCGTTAACGCCTGTCTCCCGGAGGATCGTACAATCAATTACGCCTCCTTCGCTCTCGCATCATCATCTCCGGGGAGGCCTGGAGCCCTAACTACCGATTTAAAATAAACCCGCTCTTCTCATCCACTCTCCTCTCGCGCGGGCCATCTCGCTTCTTTCCTTCTTTCCTTCTTTCTTTCGCCCTACCGTGTCTCTCTCTCTCTCTCTCTCTCTCTCTCTCTCTCTCTCTCTCTCTCTCTCTCTCTCTCTCTCTCTCTCTCTCTCTCTCTCTCTCTCTCTCTCTCTCTCTCTCTCTCTCTCTCTCTCTCTCTCTCTCTCTCTCTCTCTCTCTCTCTCTCTCTCTCTCTCTCTCTCTCTCTCTCTCTCTCTCTCTTTGGCGACCAGCAGCTAACTTTTCATTCCGATCTCATTTCTCCTTATCCCCGACAAGCATACTTTTATTTTTAACGCTTTCATTTCCTTTCCTCACACGACTTCCGTTCTCTGACTGTATCATCTAGTTTGTCATCTTCGATTTATTCTTGTTGGTGGTAATTAATCGAGACACACGACTCACCAGTATTGGGTGGCTGACCCAGTGGTCCCTGAGGGTGCTGAGGATGGTGAGGATGGTGTGGCAAGGGTGTGTGCGCCGCACTACCGTTCACCAAAGACTGCGGCCCATGATGTTGGCCACCGGCCGCTACTGCCGTCACCAATGACAGCGGTGACATTTGCGCGTGCAAGGCCAACGAGGTCTGCGTGTGCGGGTTCCTCTGCACCAAGCTCTCACCACCAGCACCACTCCCAGCGTACGCCCCGTAACTACTCCTCCTTCCTTCCCTCCTGTTACCATCGATAGCAGCCTGGAGTTCCGCTGGCGTCGACAATCTCCTTTTCTCACATTCGTATGGATACAGATATTTCATATACCTGTGAACAAATCATAAACTCTAGGTTAATACATATTTATTTGGTACTATTTTGCCTTTCATTTATTTTCACTCAGACGAATCTAACTACAAATGTTTTAGGACACCTGGGACCAAAGAAGAGACAGATTTCTGATGGCAGCTAACACTTAATCTCAAGATAATGTGGCTGGATTCGCATGTAATGGGCACATCATCATTCCTGATATACCCATCATCAAGCAGCATAGCCAAGAGACCTCATACATTTCGCTTCGGTCTGCTTTTCATCTTGGTGCCGCTCTCGGCGCCGGGATAGCCGCCGCTACCCGGGATGATGGATGCCCCGGCGTCCCGACGTTCTGTCGTACATCAGGCACAAAGCGTCGCCAAGTTATTTTCACAAGTCGGGAGCTCGCATCGCGCCCGTGTAATTCGTATTAGCTGCTCACTACCTATAATGTGCCCGTTCCCAATCTCTGTCACTTCTGTCTCCTACCAATCTAGATTACTTACGACCAGGAGAGCAGAACTACGAATAAGAGAGAAAGAGAGAAGATTCTTACAGTGGAAAGTTGGAAGCCTACATTTTTAGAAATGACACCCTATCGCAGACCGAATCTGCCTGTAACTCTTTTCTTTTCGGCAACGAATGCCCCGGTTATTATGTAATTATATGAATGAACGAATTTCCATCGCGTGATTTGAAATTAAGAATCGCGGAGTGTTTGAAATGTCTATGATGATAGGGATGCTGAGATAAAGAGAGCAATGAAAAATGGCGGAGAGAACAAAGATGGAATTGGTCCTTTGGCAGGAAACAAATGATTGAGAACGGCACGAGCCGTGTTCCTCCACTTATCAAAGTTTCGATGCGGTTTCAAGGAGCAATAAGAACATTAATATTATGTACGCTTCATCTTAAATTTCTTTTGTAGTTGTACCGCGCTCTTCTCTCTCTCTTTTCCTCTTCTATCAGTATATTTTAGTTTCAACGCGGACACGTCGCTCTGTGATACAAGCCGCCATCTTAAGCATACAAACACGCCTCCCTCGCATTTCTCAGCCACCCCTGATCTCTTCTATCTCCCCCACGTGTTTCGCGGTAGTGAGCGCTAATGATGATAGCGGAGGGCAAACAACGGCTGCGCGGATGCTGCGATATCTTCTTTGATGTCTGCGATTTCAGTACACCGTTTCCTTCCCAGCAGTATAATTCTAAAGGCATGGTTCTTTGTTTTAATAGCAAACAATCGGCCTCTTTCAAATAGTCAGACGTAGAAAGCGGCTCTTTCGGTCATCGACGAAGATTTCACGCTCAGATGAGTTGGTGTCGCCGGAGGCTCATTGTATGCGAATTAGCAAGGAAACTACTCAGAAGAGAGCAGGGTCATCCCGGATGAGAAATTTCACGATCTACTTACTGGGTGCGCAGTGTGAACGCAGCGGAAGTGATGCTCGAGGGCAGGTGGAGTCCTTTGATGATTTCCTGCCAGAGCTTCTTGTTGATTACGTCGACCAAGCCACCTCTGGCTATCACCAAGTTGTACAGTTCGTAAAGATCCAACACTGACTTTGCCATAATGGGTAATCGATTGATTGGAGTTCCTGAAATCAAGATGGGATATATGTTACTAGTTGATCGAGAGAAATCGATGGACGAGAAGAGAGTAAAGACTATAAGCTGTTAGTCTGATAGGTGGTAGTAAATCTTGTGAATTTTCCAGGCCACATTCTTCTACCAGAGCTTCTCCTTGGCTCTGCCAGGTTGGTAGCCGAGTCGTCCCGATTTTACGAGCTTGTCCGAGCATCGCGTTAACGGGGTGCTAACAAGAGCAGCGATGCCCGCGACTATCGCACGCCAACCCGTCTAAAGCGAGCTTTACGAGCTTCTACTTTCCAGTAATTCGAGCACTGACCTCGCCGCAAACTTATCCCGATCAAGGTATCTCAAACCTTCGCATCATCATCACAGATTCTATAGTTTCATTTCTGAAATAACTCCTATGATTTCAGTGAGAAATCACAGGGAAACTATTCACAAAGATCACTGCAACTTACAGGATAAAAGCAGGACATTTTACGAGTTTGTCGAAGCGTTTGTAGTTAACGGTTGCGTTAACAAGGGTAAAAGCCAAAGGGTACTATCACACATGAGAAGAAGAAAGCAGTAGGGAACATATATATTCGTTCTGCTTTGCGGCTGAGTTTACGAGCTTGCGAACGATATTCCAC
Organism: Ectemnius lituratus; assembly: GCA_910593735.2. Lineage (NCBI taxonomy): Eukaryota > Metazoa > Arthropoda > Insecta > Hymenoptera > Crabronidae > Ectemnius > Ectemnius lituratus. The sequence continues at coordinate 1,574,303 of OU343033.1, forward strand.
GCAGAGTAGGAGACTGTCAGCGACAGCAACAAAGAGGGAGGAATGCCGCGCGAGAAGTGTAGTGACCGGTAATAATAAGACTGCTAGGAGAAATATACGTCGGCAGATCTTGGATCTGTTGCATGAGTGAAGCTGACTGGGTAATTGTAAAGAAAGGGTTCTAAAGTGTGAAGAAATATGCAGAGAAGAAGAGAAAGAGAAAGAAAGATACAACAGCATAAAATCATGGCAAGGGTAGTGGAAGAGTTTTGTATCGTTGGATCGTTCATCCGCCGCCATCGGAGAGAAGGACGAAGGGGTCTGCTTGGGAGCGCCGCCATTCCTGTTGGAGGAGAGCAGGCAATAAAGAGCTGTTGCAACGGGTAGGGGAACCAGCAATTTCGGGCTATCGAGCGTGGCCCCTCGGCTTTATTATTGGCCCCGCAATTATTGTTGATATACGCGCAACCCGGCAACCCGCCGGGGCTTAATGCCCCCCGAACGTAGGGCGCGGCGATAAAAGCTGCGCTCTTGCAAAATGGCGACTTACCTTCGCCTGCCCTTCGCCCTTCCCCCCCCCCCCCCACCCACCATCCCTTCTTTTCCTGCACCACTTATCCTTTATCCGGTTGGCAAAGCCTATAGCCTACCATCGAATATTTAATGTCGGCCTTTAATGTCGAATAAAGAAAACACGAGCGCGGATAAAGCTCGTGAACTCCAGACTCAAGAACAATGGAAGAGAACCGGCCAAAGAATAAAGAGAGGGGAGAGAGAACGAAGGGGAAGAGTAGAGCGCGGGATGCGATTACGACTTTTCTCGGTAGTGAGTTCAATCAGCAGTTATTTTTATAATGGCCCTTGCCGGCAATATGCTCCGCTACTCCACTGCCCGCTCACTGCTCCCTTTGGCCCGACCACTCCTGTCCTTATTCCACTTAAATCCGCGATACATATCTGGAGCACCCCACCCACCCTCTTTGTCGGTTACCTCGACATCCGGGATATTTAATACTTGAGTCATTGCTCAATTTTTAGTTTCTTTATTATATTATTATTATTAATTCCTTTATCAGACTCTTTGAATATTAAAATTGCGTTAGAATTCTGGGATGATAGAAATTTTGTAATGTAGATGTACGGCGGTGTCGAGTCGAAGACTAAAAGGACGGGGAACGAAAATGTAGCAGTTTATGGTTTATTACAAGGTATATATTGGGGCGGGTAGGATGTTCGGGGCGAGGGAGTGCCTGATCTAATAATGATCGAGCGTGCCTGGAGGCCTTTATTAACTCACTTACACAGGTAAGCTAACCTGGAGAGAATCGGTATTCACAAGCACAAGGCAAACCCCTGTAGTAGGCCTTAAAGGGCTTTCGGATGCGCGAAACGACTTTTCCTAGAATCTCGCGTGACGACGCGGCCCGGGAATCTATCGAACACAGCCTGGCCAACAAATGTATACCCTTTACTGGACGACGACGACGACGACGCTCCTCCTCCTTCCCGCGTAAACACTTTACGGTACACCTCGTTCTATCCGACATCGTCTTTTACGATCGGCTGTGTTCCAGGTGTCGGAGCCACTCAATTACGATAGTCCGATAAGGAGACAGTCACTCTACCGCCGCCGGCTGGCTAAAATTCAGTCGACTCTGTGAGATAATAATCTTCACAGAAATAATTTAATATAATTTCATCTGACTTCTCTTATTGAAAAAAAAAAAAAGGAATAGAAAGAATAGAATAAGAGGAATTTTAAATTTTCAAAGGATTATTGAGAAGAGCGAGAAATCGCAGAGGAGACTTTCTTCGCCGGTCTGTATTTCTCGGACGCGGTTCGAACTTGAACGGGGGTGGAGTTTCATATGAAATACACGTGACGTTTACTGCCTCTTCCACCGGCTGGGGCCCCTACAAAGACGCAAACGTATTATAAATAGATCTCTCCTTTCCCCCTTCAGTTTCCTTGGCCCCCCCTTTTCACCCCCTCGGGATACACACGTTTGGTACTAGGTATGAGCAGCCCCCGCCCATCCACCCAACACACTACTGAACCTCATCCCCCTTGAGACTTAAGAACCGTTCTCGCCGCCAGCACTGTTGCAATCTGCTTTGTAATCTTGTTAGGATTTCGCGGAAATATTGACATAATTTACGATCCGTCTTAACGGCGCTAAATGTCCCCTTGCCGAGATGGTGTTAAACTTGGCGCGCGCACATGGTAGACTGAACTTAGTTTTACCTTCTTTCTTTTGATATTGTCAATGAAGAATATTAAATAAATTTTAAGTCTTTATAAATATATTTAATCATTTAAATATCAGACTAATTATACAATTAAAGGATTAAATAGAGAATAATAGTTAATTTGATTTAGATTCTTGAATAGAAATATTTATTCACGACTGGTAGAATCGTCTTTTAGTAATTGAATGATGTGTCTGATAGATATGTTTAACTGGAAGGTGTCTTCTATATCAGAGCAGATTGATCGAGCGGAGAATAGCGGCGCCGCGCTGCTTATAGCGAAGGGGGGAACCTTCTATCGGAGCATCGAAATCTCTCAACGGAGAGAATGGGAGATATCATCCCCTGCAAAGCGGAGCTTAGCCACTTGTTGCGTCGAGGATCGAATAATCGTATCTTCATCGGCGGCAACCCCCCGTAGCTGCTTGGCATAGGCCAAGATAGGCCACCGGCGAGGCTTATGATTCGTGGGTGGCATCGGACTGGCGCACCCATTCACCCTTTTCTCTTTCCACTAATCCCGGAAAACAAAACCATCAGTGCCAACACGATATAGTATGCGGGGGCGAGTTAACACAAAACCTTGACTTTTCTCTCAAGGGATGTTTCCATGTGAGAAAGAAGGAAAAGAGAAAAGGGTTTTGTAAGATAGACAAAGAGAAAAGATTTGACAGACAAGACAGTGTCTTGTCTGGCTAGGTAGAGCTCTGCTTCGTCGCTTGTCACTCGTAAGATAGACAAAACATAATCGTAGCCAGGGCGTGGCAAGACCTCCGAATTGTAATTCCTCTTCGTCTGGACGCTCAACTTCTTCTTGGTTTATCGCTGCCCTTTTCCTCAAGCTCAGAGAGAAGCGTGGCAACTTGGGTGGCCTAACAGGAACCCTGCAAACCCTACCACTCGTTCAGTTAACTCACAGCGTCGCGACAATAAAATCTCCAAATAATATCAAGAGCAATAAACCTCTTTCTTTTCTTTCTTTTCTTTCTTTCTTTCTACTACAGACTTTTTACATACACGCGCGGTTCTCCTTTGATAGACCTTTACGAGCAGATTTGATTTGACCGCACAGAGTGTGTTCCAAAGTGCCAGACACGTGCGCGATTGTGTTACTCAAACGAGCCGACAAGTCGAGATCTTAGCCAGGCACTCGTGCCAATCTTAAAGTTCGCGCCTTGTGACTCGATTGTACATTTGAGAGTCTATAAAAAGTGAGAGGGGTTACTTGAGAGTCACTGATTCATAATGAATGTGTGCGAGATCTTTTACAACCAATTAAGCCACTCTTGATTCAAAAGCTGTTCTAATCGAGTTACGTTGTAGTTGACCCTCCGGCGAGCCAAGCAAATGTGACGAGAGAGAGAGAGAGAGTACGATTACCAAGGCGAACAGGAAACTAGTATACGAGACGAACTCCTGAAGGAAAGTTTCACGAATACGACTATAAGCAAAACGACACACGTTTTGGTAAGAGTGGACGTTCAAGCGTGCACACAAGTTTGACACCAAGTTATGTTTCTCTGTTTGCTGTTGGACGGCTGCGAAGAAGGGAAGACGAGGAATACATGGAGGAAAGCAACCCCAGGCACTTGCCAACAATGTGGCGAAGCTTTGATGTGACGTAAAGCGTCCCATGAAGCGGTACACAACTGTCGTGTCTCAGCGACATTCTTCCGATCTTAGCCAGCAGCCGTAAAATGAAGTGTCAAAAGCATCCGCAAAACCATCTCCGTTCCTTCCAAATCTTTAATTCGAATGTACAATCATTTCTGTAATTTCAAAGTCTATCGTTTACTAATAATTCCTTGGTTAAATCGTGTGTGTGATAATGTCAGCGGTTGTGGAACGAGGTGTAGTAAAAGTCGACGTCTGTTTGGTTTGCTTGTCAATGAAATGTAAGCTTGGCCACCTGGTCCGAGTAGCAGCGCGGCAGGGTCGTTTGAAAGAGAGAAAAAGAAGATATCAAGAGAGGAAAAAGGGTGGTAAGCGCGTGCGATTCGGAGAGTTTAAAGGGTTGCCGCCGCAGCACGCTTGGGAGAAAAGACACGGTGCGAGAAAGGAAAAAGAAAGATGTGAGTAGAGTTGGAAAGGGAGAAGAAGTGGAAAGAAGGAAGAAGGAAGAGAAGGAAGGTAAGAATGGTGGATGTTGGCGGCTGCAGTGCAAGGGTAGAAAGGAGCGGTGTGGGGCAGCGATATATCACGAACCCCCAGAGCGATCGGCGCTGTTGTGAAATATTAATAAGCAAATTAGTTCAGACTTAGTACCCCGCCAATACTAAACCGCCAAGATGGAAATGGCCGTTGGCCGTCTATAACAGTCGTATTTCACTTCCCACGCCTTACAGTCTGCTCTCTCTCTCTCTCTCTCTCTCTCTCTCTCTCTCTCTCTCTCTCTCTCTCTCTCTCTCTCTCTCTCTCTCTCTCTCTCTCTCTCTCTCTCTCACTCTCTTTCTCTTTATTCTACTTATCTCTTTCAACCAGATCTACAATACGTAACTCGTTCTTTCCTCTTCCATTACTTCTCTCTATTTCTTCCTCATCCCTTAATTTACGCGGCACGTAATTATTTACTACTTCAATCTAATCGAAATAAATCGAAATAACTTTAATGATCAATGAACCAAGCAATAAAAAATGTACAATACAACTGAAGCATGACGTGCAATGCAACGAAGTAAATCAACAAGGGTAGAATCCATTAATCAATCGTAGTGTTCGAGACAATCATTCCAGCGGAAGGGTCTGCTGAGGGAAAAGTGAGGAAAAGGGGTTGGTTACTGTTAGAGTTTGAGGGGGTGGGTGTCCTGGTGGAAACAGTGGGATATGTCGGAGGCGAGGTTTCGCTTGGCCGTTCGGTAGCAAGAATTCGACAATTACGTCACGAGAACGTAACGGATGATCAGGCGGGAGAGAACGGCTGGCGCGGCGTCGAGACGTCTAGAATGTGCGAACGTCATCCTGCTAAATGCTTTTCGCTCTCCGACTCCTCTCGGGGATGCGAGACGAGGAGGAGGAGGAGGAGGAGGAGGAGGAGGAGAGACTGGCGAAGAGGAAGAGAGCGTGCGCGCCACTATCTATGTATAGGACTGGAACGTGCCGAAGAGTAGAAAGATGAAGAGAGAGAGAGAGGGAGAAAGAGAGAAAGAAGAAGAGAAGCCAGTGCTACTAGGTTTCCTTGACGCGCCACTGATGCTGGAAGCTACCGAGTCACCTGTCCGAGCATGGAAAATCTAGGTCGAATTCAACGTGTTACTACTCTTCTTCTTCTCCTGGTTGGTCCACAACGCCATAATTCACTGGCCGTCCGCGGCCTGTCTTACGTAGTTGCTTCCTCTTAAATTTCCCATCGGCCGATTTACGATGCCGGTGATAAGCTCGGCTCGATTCACACTGGTTTACACTGGCTCGACACAACACACACACAACCCATCTAAGAGAGCTCTGAGAGAAATCTACGGGACAAGCCGCGACACTAAATACGTAGGAGTAAGGAAGCCGACGTTGGGATTTATGCGGATCGGCTTGGATTTATGCGCGTTGGATCAGCCAACGATTTAAAGCTGCTCGTAAAAAAAAAAAAAGGAAGGAAGAAGAAGAAGAAGAAGAAGAAAAAAAGGTAATAAAGGAAGAACGAAGAAGAACCGAAGAGGTTGCTACTGATCCAGAAGTGGCCAGACGTCTTCTTCGCCACATTATGATAATTAATGCCCGAGGAATTTCAGACTTTCTGCACGGAATACATCCGTTGCTGGCCATTGCCGAGAGGCATCAATCAAGATGGGGGGACTCTCTTCTACCGTCATGTTGTTTCCCCTCTTGGATTCCGAGTAATTGGTTCCGATTACACACTGCTCTCTCTCACTCTCTCTCTTTCTCTCCTCTTTCCAACCAGTTGTATTCACGATTCCTTTCAGCCAATAATACAAACATATCACGAAACTTCTCGGAAGTGTGGAATAAGTCCGACTGGTTCATTCGATTTTTTGAATGCCGTTTACCGTTTGGTAGGTAAGTGGAGAGAGAGTTCTGCTGGGAATGAGATGGTCTTCCACTTCGATCCTTCCTTCCACCTCGGTCCAATTGAGCCGGGCACAAGTTAATTAAGGAAGGATATGAGAAGAAGAGAGGAGGAAGAAGATGAAGAAGAGAAGGAGGTTCGAATGAATGTACCGCGAGATTTTTACGGCTCTTCTCTTATAGTTGAAGCGATGGATAGAGAATGGAGAGGGGAAAGGGTGGAGCAAAACTCTGCAAGAAGAGAGAGAGAGAGAGAGCGGTCTCTCTTTCAGTGTTCCATGTTGAGCGCGCGGGATCCCGTAATCCCGGCATAATCCCGATTTAAGGCCCTCTAAAAACAGCGGGAGTTCTCCAACAGTCTGATCCTTGATCGGACAAGGCTTTACCTTCGGGTACACCTTTGGGGGGTATCCTTACGGGGTGGCCCCGCGCAAGCTCGAAAATCCGTATCGGTCTCTTTCTATACCTTTCTCTCTCTCATACCTTCTTTCCCTTCCATCGATATTTCTCTCTCTCTCGCTCGCTCGTTTGCTTTCCAAGAAAACATTTCGAGGAGGTTTACGAGCGATCCGTCAAAGAGGAAATCCATCATTCGCAAGAATGGCGAGAGAGAGTCCGCCCATCGGAACTCTCGAGACGATCCTTGCTCCTCTCGTCGGCCAGGACTTTATTTCGTTTTATGAAGGTGAGTGTGGATGGGTGTTTATGGACAGGGTGAATTGACTCTGTGTGTCTGTCGCCGGGCAAAGCGGGTACCTACGATGCGCGTCGCCGCCGCCGCCGCCGCCGCCGCCGCCGCCGTCGTACATTTGCTCGACAAGGTCGTAAAGCCGATAAAACGACATTGGAGCGGAGCGAGGATACAAATAAAGGTATAAACCGAGGTGTTAAGCAGAGAGGGGACACACGATTCCTCTTCGTCGATCTTTCTACTGGTTAAGCATCATTCGCTAGAAGCAAGTTTAACCGTTATCGGTTTACTCCTTGTCTATCTCCTCCTACTGCTGATGCAGTCGATCCTTTTTCGTCGACACTCTTCTCTCTTCTTCTTCTAATGTCTTACGCTCTCTCTTAACACGTCTGCCGCGATAAATACCCGAGAACGAAGTTTGCATGTTCAATTATAGCTCCAATCATATCTTGGAAGAACTTAGTGTACTTCTTTTTACTAACAAAGAAACACATAGACATTTGCTTTCTATAATGGCAGTATTTTCTACTTTATTAATTGATTCAAGGAAAGTCGAGCATTGATAAAAATCTTGGAATAAAATCGCGGCAATGTTCGAGAGAAGAGGCGGATTACTGTTGGGCTTTCGGCGTAGGAGAAAGGCAAGAAAAGAAAGATAGAAAGAGAAGAGAGTGGAAGAGCGTTTCCTCTCGTGGCGATGGGTTTTATAGCCGTCCCTTTCGACCGAGCGAAGATCGATTCTCGGTAGAGGCGCGAGCCGTATGAATTTTAATATTTATTACATAATAAAGCCCCGGCCCCTGCCCGAGGGCCGAGAGCTTTAATTCCCACTTAAACGCACTGTAAATAACGCAAGCTAATCGCTTTCCCCCGCTTTCCTCTTCTGTCCCCGTTGTTGTTACCTTATGCGTTACGCGCCCGTTAAATTATCAATACCCGATAGCTGGTTGTAAACGACAAACCTTTCCATCCATTGATACTACCAAATAACACGCACCAAGAGATTCGTAATCTCCATCGAAGTCAATAACAACCTAAAACCTAGAAACTATCTTCGACTTCTTTTCTTTAAAGTTAACACAATCAACACTTCAATTATTAGTTATATTTCTGACTCTACCGTGACCATTGGCAATGTTGCAATTCTCTACTGCCTAACACTTTCAACCCTACTCCTCGCAGAAACGTGCCGAATGTACAAAATAGAGAATAAGAAGGGGGGGAAAAAAAGAATGAGCAAATCACGCTAACTCTTTTGTTGCACTATGAAAGTACTGTGTTGCTTTGGTAACACACTCTTCTGTACTATTGTATAGCACGGAATATGCCGCGCTGCCAATCTACGTGCGCGAACGGTTCAATTGGCAGCGCGAAAGGCGAACGACTTGGTAGCACGATATCTATTAACTCGGCGCTACTTTGGCGAGCAGCAATCATTACCTAAATTTCTACGTCTCTCTCTCTCTCTCTCTCTCTCTCTCTCTCTCTCTCTCATGATCGTTTTGGTAGAGAAGAGAAAAGGTGCTGGCAGGGGGGGCCACCTGTGCTCGGCCCAATGTAGAATGTGTACGCAGACGAGCACGCACGCGGTGCGTGTTCACAAGTGTGCGAGGGGAAAAGTGTTAGCTGCCGACACGTGTCTGACTGGCTGCTACATAATGTGTTAAGATTTGTATTATAACAGGAAGGACTTGTAACTAGAGAAATACTTAGAATAAGTAAAAAAGATAGTCAATTATAACCCTTTAAGATTAGATTTATCACAGGTAAAATCTCATCGGTTAAAAATGGTAATTTGTTGCAAAAAAAATGTAGTATTTGCGAATATTGATTTTATCTAATTCGAAGTTAGAAGCAAGCTGATAATAAGATATATCTGAAATGTAATGGCGCGCGCGCGCGCGCGCGTATGAATTACACTGGCGATTGAAACTCGTTCGCGATGAGAAAGGATACCGAAGGAGAGTAACACAGAGACTGAGAGACGAGAATGGGAAGTGAGACACTCTCTGTCTCCCTCGTAGTCCTGTCGGAGAGGTGCTCTCTTGTATTTGCATATTAAATGGCTCGAGATTTATAACGGTCGGCCAAGCGTCTGAGAGAGGTGCTGGCAATATGCGCGATAAATAAAGAACGCGCCTCTGTTCCGCGGCAAATTTCGACTTTTCTTTCAGTTGGAATCAACTCTTGCATCGCAGAGAGACTCTTAAAAAAAGAAAACTTGTAATAACAAATGTCTAAAATATTCTTAATAAAAAGATTGCATCGATCGAATTTGATATACGAACCATTCTCGATTAATCGGATTTCTAACGAATGTGAAGCTATTTGATGGCAGAGTGAATGAGGGGGGGGGGGAATAAGAAGGATGTGGATTGGAGTGTCGATAGCAAACACAGATTGGTGATGGGCCGGCTAATACTCTCGGATGTGATGAATGGTCTTTTATATCGAGAGTCGACGGAAGGTGTTATGCGTCGCGTTAACGTTGAATTATCGCACCGCGCCTCCGCACAATAACGCGCCCTGCGGGTGGCAAAAGTTCCCTTCTTCACCCTTCCCTCCCAATCCACCCCCGCCGATTCACTCCCTCTTTGCTACCTATCCACGTGTCTCAGCATCAACATTCATATCTATTCTTTAAACGTCAACAAGTTTTAATTCCTTTAAATCAGAATTATTTGAATGAATTCTATAAAAATGAAAAAAACTGGTCCATATTGGAATGAAAGGAAGATGCTGATCGAATCTAGTATGATTATTGCTTGGCGGAGAAGATGCGTGCAATAATAGCTGACTTGGTAGACAGTGCCTCTGAAAGTGAAACCCCTCCCCGTTGCGGTGATGAACGTGCGAGAAAAGCGAGAAGAGCGGAGACGTTGGAGCGGCGCGGCGCGGCGCGAGAGCTTGATTGATGGATGGACGAGTCGCAATGCTTATAATTAGAGGCCGACATTTCCGCTCCTCTTACTTTGAGACACTATTATCTACCGAATGCTCAACCCTTAGTCGAATGTTAAACGAAAGCTAAGGTGGAAAGTACCCGGATAATTCTATTATAACGATGGCAAAGAAAAAGTTAGTGAGACGCACCCGCGCGCGGAAGTGCGCACGACAGAGCATCAGAAGCGTTTGCGCGAGTATAGCAAGAGTCTAATTTCGGCCTCGCTTCGCTAGCGAGCAGGCAGATGCGTCGTGTTATCGAACCTTTTAACCACGTGGACATTTACGAGGACAAGCCAGAAGAGAAGGAGGAGGAATTCACGCGACGTGTGAATCCACGTGTGCAGGAAGCGGCGAGAAGATGCGGGTCGAATATTTCTCGCACGTGTGGAACACCTCTCCGCTCATATTCCGTAACCGGCGAGGACAAACGTTCTACATAATGATTCAACATTTTCACAAAGCGAGTAATTATGCATATCCTATATTCAATGAGTCTGATAGGGAAATTCTCATGGCGAAAGGATAATTCGATCCTCCTTCACCGAATTACAAAAATACCTTGACATCTTTCTCGAAGTTCGTATTATGCGAATATTATTACACGAAGAAAAGCATGCTAATTGAGTTTAAAAATAAGTCTCAAATATTAATTCTTTTAAAATGATAAATTATTCTTCTTAATACTTTGTTGCCAAAAAAAAAAAGACATCGAGTTTATTGTAGGTGGTCTGGTTGAAATAGTGAGGATTCATTTGAAGATTTAGATGGCTTGTTCGAGAGTACAAGCTTCAGCCAGGCTTATGACAAAATTGCAGAGCCACGCGTGGAACGCGAGAGCGTGCCAAGAAGTTCGCAATACGTCTTCGCCTGGTTCACGATGGAGACAAATATCAGGACGAGTCTTGTGGGCGTTGCGCCTGTTTCTCTCATTTAGTTCACGATGGATATCCACCTTTTTCAATCCTTTTCTAATAAATACTTCTCTACATAATTAACATTAAAAACTCACCTCGTTTCTGCATATAACTGAAAAGGTCGTCAAGGAACTCCTTCCGTTTGGGGTCATCGTTGATTTCGTACAACTAAAATCAAAAAAAAAAGGGGGGACACATGAGTCTTGTCAGATATTTCAATGCTTTTGAAAACTTTCAATCGGACGTTTGCCCTTTTTTCTTCGAGTGTGAAATGGTTCTGACGAAAGAGCGAAACATTGCTTCAGAGGAGATCGAATTTTCCTCGGACTGTTCTTCGTCAGGCTTGAAAGCGGGGCGCGGATGAATAAAATGTGAGCACGGGTCGCTTGGTGGGGCTAATAAAAACAGGAGTGAAAAACAAGTGTGCTCATAGCGACAGGCAGATTAGTTAGTTCCGATTATTAATGATTCCGTTTAACCTGCCTCATAACCCGAAAGCCCCCTCTCGACCGTACCACGAAAGCCAAACTCCCCTCGGGCTAAGAGCGCGCCGCGCGTATTATCATATTTGTTATGTACGATCTGCTATATCTAATCTGAGAGGCCTCTAATTGCTTTTATAATGCGCCCTTCCCCCCTCCACCCCTTTCCACCTTTCTCTAGCATCTCTCTCAACAAAACGCATCCCTTCATAATATGTCTATGAAGCCCTTAGAGCCTTGCCTCCAACTATCTCTCAAACTTGAAGGAATCTTGCCTTGCCCCTCATATTTATCTTTCTCCAAGTTTGCCCCTTCTCGGCTTCCCTTTCTTCATCCGGAGCGACGAATGATAGAACCCTATCCATCAGACTCGGCTAAAAACTCCAATTTGCGATCTGACGGCTGAGACTCCGTCTTCTCCTCTCTATTGATACATCAGCGGCTTGCTGTCCGACCCATGCAGAAATATACCACCGCTCTCTTTCTCCCTCTCTCTTTGCCTCTCTGCCTCCGCCCTTCGCTTCACTGCACAGTTAGAGTAAATGTCGTGCGAGTGATAGACATCGATCTTAGAAAGCTAACCGATTGATGCATGTAATCTTTGACAGCTTCAGGCGTTAGAGTAGCTTTTGATATATTTTACATATTGACGTTTGAATTAATATAGATTTGACATAGTTTTCATTATAATTTGTATAAAGAATATATCGATCTATTAATATTTGAATAAAAAATCGATCTATTGTCAGAATAAAAGGATAAAATTCCACCCTTGTACGAAGCAAGTGTTACATGCGAGGGTTGTTCCGGATCGAAAGGGGAATGAGCAAGTCACCAATAGCTAATGGTTCGAAGCACGTATGTATTAAGCGTGAAGCCAGGTGGTGAGGTTCTCCCCTGTCACTGTTGCTTTCTCAGGGCAGTTCGTAACAGGTGTCTCGCAATCTAGCGGTCGCGATGGATCATCGCCTCCCAAGGAAATTGTCAGTGTAAGTCACCGGATCCCCCATTTGACAATATCCGACACGGTTCGACCCTCGGCACTGACATTTTAATCGGACAGTTACGAGTCGAAAGGGGATTATTATATCATCCCTTCAGCCATTTAAATTCAAATTTGTACACAATAATAAAAACGAAAGAGGGAAATTTAAATTATATTTCCACATTACTAAAATAATAAGTAAAAATCTCAAATTGAAAGAGAAGAATGACACAGTAAGTCGAATAGGGAATTATTAAATCATGCCTTACCCCATTTAAATTCAAATTTGTATACAATAATAAAAATGAAACAGAGAAATTTAAATTATAATTTCACATTACTAAAATAATAATTAAAAATCTAAAATTGAAAGAGAAGAATGACACGGTATGCAGTCTATTTATTGATAAGTGGGTATTCAATGCAACATTGATGTTAACGCCCTGGTCTAACTGGTGAGTAGTTAGAAGAGGCAAGGTGGCAGGAGACGAACGAATGTAAGTACGTGGACGGGGCGCGACGGACGGCATTTCTCAAGGGCCATTTTGTACCACTTTCTCGTGCTTTTTTCCTTCGGCCACACGAGCGATGAGCTCGTTAGCGGCAGCCGCAGGGGGAAGGACGAGGTAAGGCGAGCAAGTTCAAGCAAGAGAACCAACATCGAGATATCCAACGTGCTCTTCCTTAAGAAAGAGAAAGAGAAAGAGAGAGAGAGAGAGAGAGAGAGAGAGAGAGAAGAGGAATGAAGAGCGAGGGTTCAAGCCAGAGAGTGTATTGATTGATCTACAGTTAAGCGGACTGACGGCGGCCACAAAGATCAGCGAGAGAAGAACGTACCCTTCTGGTCCACTGTTCCTCCTCTCTCCCCACCCTTGCTATACTCTCCGACGCTGAAATAAAGACGGAGCAACGGAATTTGCTCCGGATGATGCATGCGCGCCAGCCCCGCCCTCCACTTCTCATCGACTGATGACCTGGTGAATAATAATTCCTGATAGAGCAAGAAAGAGATAGATCCTCTACCTATCCAAAGCATTCGATCACGCGAGCCAACTCCGAGCCATCATCAAACTGCCACTATGAATGGACGCACGTGAACTCGTTGACTAGTCGACTTTGACTCTTGGACGATCTATCGATACTATTAATTACAAGTGTCACGAAGAACCAACGATCATCACTTGATAATTATTAGGAATGAATTTGAAATAGAAGGGTTAGACTGGTATGAAAATAGTAATTGAACAGTCCCCTTTGTTAGTTGGTACCCGCAGAGGATTAACTTCCGCTCATAAAAGTATGTAAGGGTGGATTGTTAATGAGGGGAACGGAAACAGTTGCGTAATATTGAGAATTGGTGTACTGTTGCTACGAGGAAAATGGTATAGGATGGTTGAATCGACGGCATCTATCTGACGGACTCTTGGCCACTTTGTATTCCCGTCCAATTACCAGCCGCTGGTCGCCTTGAAACGGGCGCGTGTTTTCGTTCAATTTAAGCCGGCTGGCCGTCGCACTAATAACGAGCTTTATAGCGTCGGCCAGAAAGTTATAAAAGCACCGATGTACACACGGAAGAAGCTAAGCGGGACGCCATCACGCTCCCTGATTTACGAACTTATCCTCTTCACGTCCGTTCTACTCAGTCGACACTCTTCACTAAGCACAAGCTTTGAGACACACTCGAATTATTATTAAATCATTTCTTACCAAGCCAATCCAAGGAACCGGGGCAGAGAGCTCGAGAAATTCTCGGCAATATCGGCTTGAATTACGAGGAACCACCACGTGATAAATTCTTATTGGCGAGACTGACCACTTTGCTGCTTTGAATAGCACGCCCAACTCCGACAATGTTACTTTGCCACTGTTCACCCTGCTTAAGTGGATGTTTCTTCGAACGCGCTTCGAAGTACCGTGGCTGCTATTCTCAACACCGAAAATTTATAATAATTGAACCTGACATATCCCTTGGACTTACGTACACTGTTTATAGTTAGATGACGATGATTGGATGGTTGGTGTTGGAGAGAATCACTGAGAGAATCATGGAAAATGGTAGAATGATCATTTTCGTTGTAACAAGCGGAACAAAAAAGGATGCCGTGAATAGTTTAGACACGACAGGAACTGAACTGGAAGTGTATAAGCTAGTACAGACACGTACAAGTAGCAACAAACACAAGTGGAGATATCAAGATCGAACGCGTTATACGAGCGGCCATAATAGCAGTTGCTTCCATTGCCCGCTTCCAGGACATTAAAGATAACACTGGCAATTATAACCATTATGTGACGCTCGGCCCGCTAGGGCCCGTCTTACGCTTCCATAAAATCTGCAAGGTGTCCTGTTGCCAGGATCCCCTTACAACTTGCTCCTCCCATAACCATGACGTACCACCCCTTTTTTCTTATCTTTAAAAGATTAAATAAAATGAAAATTTCTAATTATATAATTCAATCATCTTTAAAATTCTTAAAATTACAAATTTTACAGAATAATACTTAAGAGAAAAGTCCAACTAGATAATTGTACTTTTCAGGAAGTTGTTGGTGTTCCTGGAAGACAGGATTCTAAGAATTGGGAAGAAGAACTGGAAGATCGTAATACGAGGATTGGAAAGGTATCAAGGGTATTCGCGGGACAAAGCGAGCGGAGCGTGACAATTACTTAATCATCCTCTGGTTTTTCCAAGCTTGTGAAAGGTCTGGGTTGTGGATATCGTTGTCGAAGAAAAGAAGAGGGTTTCTTACGTTTCTATTATCGGGACTAAATCAATCCTGGCTTTATCCCGATATCGTTTTGCGAGAAGAGAAGAGAGTCTCTTTCCTGCTTTCCTATCGTCGGTCAGTCTCTAATCCGTATGAGCTTCTCTACCAGGCTTTACTTCCCCGTTAAAGCTTTCGACAAGGTGGATATCAGTCAGGTCTCGCAGACTAATTCTAGAGAAATGAGTATGTGTGTGTGTGTGTGTGTGTTAGGCACGAAAGAGGAGATCGAGAAGTTTTTTACGAGAGGTTCGGATATAAAATATAGGAAACGAGATGGTTGTTGACGTCCGATGCGGCCAGATGTCGGCGACACAAAGAGGTATAAAGATCGCGTTAGTCTGAGAAAGCAACTAGAAGAAGAAGGAAGAAGAAGAAGAAGAAGAAGAAGAAGAAGAAGAGAAGTAGGGTGGTTCTCGATACACTGGAATTTTATGCCCTTAGCTGGAAATATTAAATCGCACCTAAGCACGTTTTATGTCAGCCGCCATATATTCCTCTTGCGTTTTCGTCCCTCTCAACCAAAAACTCTTGGAGAATCGGTCACGTCTTTGCTCTTTCAATTTCAAAGCTGCTCCGAATTCATTGGCGGTCCAACTCGAGGGTGGCATATTTTTGCCAGTCGCCCGTAAACCCTTTCCTTTCTAAAAGAGACCGAATTATACTCAACTCTGTAACCTTTCTTGCGACTCTAATCCACCGTATCACTCCTTCCACGATTCTACTCAATGTCCTAATAAATTCGTTTGACCAATCCACTTCCCTTTTACCATCCGAAACCTTAAACCTTCCTAGAAAGATATTAAATCCATAAAAATCACTATGACTCGACTACAATTTTTATCTTTAATCAAACATTCTCCCACTAAATTATTTATCCATTTACTTATACTCTTTCAACTACAATTCAGTAGCAATATTAAAGAAAACAAATACAACAACAACACAAAATCAAGACAAAGTTCAATCAATGATTGACAGGAATAGTATACGACTTGAAAAGGGATATCTAAGCATGTATCAGTATAGTAGAAAGGGAAGTAAAGGAATGAGATGGAAGAAGGGAGATGCGAGGGTGGTGGTTGAGGTCGAGAGTTGGAGAGCCCGGTGCGGATCAAACGGAGTGGAGCGTTCGATTATAATAAATCAAGGTATAAATAATGGCAAGGAATGGATAGGCTCGGCGCGAGTGAACGGTGTGTGTATCAGTTGGAAGAACCTAAGGGTAAGAAAGGAGAGGATGAAGGCGAACGACGGTGGGCGCGCAGCGCAGCGCAGGCTTGCCAAGAGGAAGAAGAGAAGCGCAATCGAATGAGCCTCTCTCGCCTGAGAGGGGCCTCTCATGGTTCGCTCATATGCAAAGAGAGCTGAACGGGAATTAATGCCCGGTGCGTGGCCCCGGGGGATATCAGGGTATCTTGCAGCCGCAAAACGAGTTTGATTTTATATCGTTATTTATTTCAATGGACCGTGTAATGAGATTAATATCTACGACAGGACGGTTAAGTTTTATGGATCGCTCCCTTCCACAATATCCAACACACACACACACACACATACAAGCTTCATTTCATTTCATATCGAGTCAAGGAATCCATGCTGTTCTTATATTTCCTGCGCCTATGACTAATGTAGAATAACTGTGAATAAATAAAAAAAATAAAATAAAATAGGAGAAAGGAATGTTTTGTATTAGAGTGAAACATCGATATGTGATTGAATTTGCTGGGGCAGTCTCACGCAATGGACAGTGACACTATTGTCTGTCTAGTCTGGCCAGGCACCTCGGTTCAACCGAGGCCTGGGAAGATTACGCATGTTCCTCTCGCGCAAATCGCGTGGAAAGCGATTCAGACGAAGAAGGTGAGATAAAGAGAGATAAAGAGAGAAGAGAGTAGTCCGCGGGAATGGGAAAAGGGAGATCGACGAACGAGCAGGGAGAGCACGAGGAGAAGCCAGCGGTGCGAGAGGAGGCTCTCTTATTAACGAGGAAGCGAAACAACTCGCACGGCCATGCTAATCGGACGAGCACACAGAACCCACCGTTCGTTCCTGCCTGCACACTATCAACGGCCATCTTTGTTCTCTCGAGCGAGTGCCCGAACGATGAGAATTTATCGAAGCAACCACGCATCACCCTCGAAGATTTAGAAAATATACACAAAAGCAGTGATTTTTTAAAATAATTTTCATAAAATGTATAAAATGTTATAGAATTTTATATGAAAGATGAAATTTATTGATTGAATATTGATACTTCTGTTTATAAGAATTGCCAGAGGCTAAGTGACGCAGAACTACACTTCAATGTTCATTATTAGCTTCTCTTTAGACTTCCTCCATATTGTTGACCTCTGAGTCGTATCTCTTACGTATCTCCGAGTTAATTCCCCGTTTGCCAACTCCCCGGGCTACGAGTGTCTTTACGTGAGCGAAATATGTCTCGTGCCTTCTCTTACGTGGTAAATCAGTCGAGGTCGATCACGCTTGATTGATCTATGGTTAAGTGATCAATAACTTGCGTAAGATTAGCCTTCCAACTGTGTTCTCATTAATAAGTGATACAAAGAAGAATTTAAGATCGTGCAAACTTTCTATCTTTGGTTATATTAAAATGAATAGAAAAGGGTTTATCAGAGTGTAGAATAAGATCGAAGGGAAAGAAAAAGGAAATGGTAGGTGGAAAATACGAGTGAACGAGAATGGGAAAGGAATGAGAATGGGCGAAGAGAGCGGGTGGAGCGACGGCCGGCCGGCCGGCATCGGCGAGAGGAGGCAGTTAGCGCGTGTTTACACGACAACGCTATGTAGCCGGCGACCTCACAGAACGGTCTCTCCCTCTCTCTTTCCGGGCGAGGAGAGCCCAACGTTTCTATTTGTCCGAACACCTCTTCCCTTGCCTCATCTCATTCTAACAGACTACACCTCTTCGAGTTCTTCAACGATCTACCTTCGTACTTGGATATCCTTTCAATACCTTTTTACCCTTCTTATTTTTTCATCTAACACTGATTTTTTTGGAGTCAGGTGTGATTTAATGAAAGTTGAGATTTCATTTCTCAAATATGATTAAATGATAGGATTGCTTGTCATAAAAATGAAGATACGACTATGAGATTGAGGACAATGTTAAATAATTAAAAGAATCTTAATGGAAGGAATGAGAGATGCCTCGTAAAAAGTCAAAGTCAATTCGATCCAGTGGAAAGAGTCGGGGTCCTGAAAGCAGGAGGCCCAGTCATTTACGATCGGGATGCGACTCTAAAAAGAGATCTTTACAAGGGCGTCGCGCGCGCGCGGCTCAAGCAAGTTTTTATTAATAATTTTAGTGGCTCTGCTTCGTCGTCGTCGCGGTCCTCTCGGTAGCCTTGTCGGTGCGGTGCCATAAAACGCATTGCTGAGCCACCGTTCGACTTTTGGGTGTCGGCAAATCCGCCGCTACCCAAAACATATTCCATCCAGGGTTAATTCCAACTCTCTACTATTTTTATAGTTATCTTCATCGATTTTACCACGAAAATACTACGATTGAACGATCACTTAAACGAAGAACTTTATTTCCAATAATCTCGAAGAACTCGAAAACAGAAGGAGTTAAAAATGATACTTGTAATTCAAACACAGTCTACGAAAGATCGTACGATTCTTTTCGGGTGTGTTTGGATGAACGAAGGCAAAGAGCCGCGTGTGACTTCCGAGTCTTTTGATGTTGGCGCCTCTGAAAAGCAGTGAGGAGGCCGAATCTATTATCGAGAAACGCTAGGTATAAAGAAAACGAGAGAGAGAAAGAGAGAAGTATAGAAGAAGACGAGGTCGAAGGTTGGAAGAAGAAGAGGTTAGGAGCGAGTGGCGTCCCTGGTAGCTGTGCGCGTTCAAGCGATTTAGCATAGCCGGTAATTTCAATGCGGCAGAGAGCAACGACTTCACCCACTTTCTTTCAAGCTCGAGTGGCGGCTTCTCATTTATATGCGCGTATACCTATTAGTCTATATTTTTGAAGGATAAGTGGCGCGTAATGTATTCCACCGGCTCCATTTGTCACGCATTCTCCCTCACCTTCTCTCAACGCGGCCTCTCTCTCGAAAGATAGAAGCCTGGCAGCAGCAAGAGCGCGACGACGACGACGACGACGACGATGCTGCTGCGCCTTCTTCGCGTTCCTGTCTCACTCAAAAGAATCCCTTGGACACACTATATTGTTGCGCACCTTGAAAGGATCAGGCCGTAGGGACAGCTATCCACGCTTCTCGCCTGTCCACCAGATACATCGTTGCCCCTCGTTCGACGCAAATGCGAGAAGCGCCGTGTAAGATAAGAAATACTAGAATTACTTTTAACTGCCTTTTTATAAAGCGCTATTTTTATTATAAAAATATAGGAAATAGTAGAGGAATTTTTTAAGAGAGATTTATCAATTGGGTATAATAAGTGAAAGGTGTTTAAAATGGTGCGAAATATTTAGTAAATATTCTAATATATAATTATCGAATGCGAAGAACTTTGACTCTGACTTTTCAATGGCATCTACTGTCCGAGTGATTAATCAGCTCCTTTTCTTCGCTCTAATGCCGCGGACGGATCTCTACGCGTGATACTGGACGGCTCATTTGTTACCAATCAAATCTCGACACCCCTTCCCTCATTCGAATCGAGCGTGGAACTAAAGGAACACCTGCGTCAAAAGGGGAATCGAGTCGACACGGCTTCTTATTTGATGTTTAACATATAAATGAAAATCTGGCCTATAAAATATTGAAGAATCTTGATCATCCGTTTCACTTTATAATAGTTCACATGTTCTTTCTTATAGGGAGTTCTCTCCACGCTTTACTTTTGCCTCCTGGTCTTCAACAACTGCTCCCCTGGATCGGGAATTCTATTTCGGCTTCTTTTCGTACGACGCGCGCGCTTTATTCCACCGAGACGTATCACAATGTAATGAAACAGCGAATTATCATTTGAATTAAAACAATACTGAAATACTATTTAAAATTCAAACTAAATTCTACACTCGCAAAACAAGTCATTTAAATAAAATCGTATTAAACGAATAAAAGAGAAACTAATACAAAAACAATGAAACACACCTTTTCAAGCATGTACATCGAAGTTTCGCCAAGGTTCTTCATGGCGATGGTGCCAGTTGGTGCTCTACTCCGAGGGTGTTGCGAACTAACACTCACACGCGACGAATCTTTCACTCCCATAAACATGATCCAACGAAATTTTAATTAATTATTATCACGTCATATAACAAAGATATTCCAAAAAAAAAAACAACGTGTTCCGGTTTATGGTGGAAAATAATACACAGTCGACCTTGTCACTCGGAAGTTTCGAATTACAGGATGAGGACGGAAATTTCCGTGGCGAGAGAGAGTCACGTGCCAGGATCACGGAAGAACGTGCGCCCTCGTTGCAAGACCGCCCATTGAAAACTGGCATCCCGAAAACCTAGCTTGAGGGCTTTTCATGCCGAACGACGACTTCAGGATACCTCCACTTATCTCTCTCTCTCTCTCTGTCTTTCTTCCCCTGACCTTGCCATACAACAGCTCCCTCTTCTATCT
Source organism: Ectemnius lituratus (assembly GCA_910593735.2). NCBI lineage: Eukaryota > Metazoa > Arthropoda > Insecta > Hymenoptera > Crabronidae > Ectemnius > Ectemnius lituratus. The sequence continues at coordinate 1,594,906 of OU343033.1, forward strand.
TTCTCTTTCTCACTTGGCATGGGGGCAGTTTCAGCAGGGCTCATCCCCACCATAGACTGGAACCCTCTGTTTTAGACCGACACGCCCGAAAATCCTTCAGGAAATATTTTCCTTCCTTCTCGGTGTACCCCTGATCGTCGAGGGTTGAGTGAGTACGACCTCGGAAGCAAGCGTGCCCGCCCGACCGACTCTCAGAGCCCTGTGCGCTTCTTCTCTCTACGTAATTGTTATCCTTCGCCAGGAATTTCCTGACCGATTGCCTCTCTCGGCCGTGAACTAATCGTAGTATATAACCTCGGATACTTGAGAGCCTCTCATTTATTCTATGCCATTGTACCTGACTTTTCAACAATTTTCTCTTTCCTATTTCTATGATATCTTTCTTTTAAAATGAAGACAAAAAAAAAAAACTGCAATTGAATTGCTAATATAAAATACCGGTGAATGGCCGGAGGATCACTTTGAATATCGCATGCCGAGGAATCATTTCGATTCCAGGAATTCGAGAAGTTCGCCTGCAGAGTGCGTTTACCGAACCGGTCTGTACTGTCCCAAGTAATACACGTACAGCTGTTGATCCTTGTCGTTCTTATGAAGTTTAAGGAATAAGAGAGAAAGAGGGAGGAGGAAGTGGGTGAGAGAAAGAAAGGATGAGTGGAAAGATGAAGAATTTGAAAACAGTGAGTAGTTGGTAGTTGGTAAAGATTGAAGAAGAGAGAGCCAAAAGTCTTGCTAGGGTTGCTGGTAAGTTTCCTTCTTCTCTACCTGACCGATTTCTAATCCTTAAGAGCCGATCTGAGACCCGACAAGGTATTATCTGACCTGGCTATGCCACCGTTCCTCTTCCACATAATTTATTACTTCTGAATCTTAAGGTCTTCGAAAGTTCGAAAATCGCCGATATCCACTGAAGCTTTTCCTACACCGTAACACAGTTGAGACACAGGTCGGATTAACCAAACGCACTTTTGCGACTAAGATCAGCATGGAGTTACCTACTTTTGCTTTCAGACCTGCGGTTCACCTTGGCAACGTAATTAATGAAGCTCAAGTGCCCTCTAATGAGCTTCTAGCCGAACCTTTCAGTTCCACGAATCGAAGAGGGTTAATAGCGCCACGTCAACCATTACCGATCTGCATAGAATCTTATTAGTAGAAACATTGTTACTTCTACTATCTTTCTTAACCAACAATTGAATCCTTTTAAGAATTCTTAAAATACAAGTGTATTGAAAATCGATGAAATCATTGACGATCAGTTTCCAAATAAATGATGTCTGTCTTAAATATCGAATGGCAGAAGCCGGCAAAGAGAGGACGGAAGTGATTCTCGAAGTGGAAAGTTAACGACACACAGAACGCGTACTTCCACGAAAATCTGGTAGGATCGTAATCCGAATCCTGGGTCTTGGCGGTTACTGAAGGAACTTGGGAGGAAGAAGAGAAGAGCTAAAGAAGAAAAGAGGGCTGAAGTAGCGGCAACAAGTTTGTTTGCTCTCGCTCGGTGGGCTCGCGGAGGACGATCTTCATTCCGAGCCACTTAAAATTCCCCCGTAATAAAGGCGGCTGCTGCTGCTGCTTCTGCTGATGCTGATGCTGCTTACAGGAGAGAGGAGACACAGGAGTGATTCTTGGTAGATGCGTGTCAGACGCGCGCGCCTACTTAATTTTAGAATACCCGTGCGTACTTTGTGCTTGTATGCGAACTCGAAACGACACATCTCCTTCTTCTCGTACGTTCCCCTTTCCATCATTTCCCTTTAGTTATGTTAGTTGTCTCCCTTCATCAAGGATTCCTTCGCTTTATCGCGCGCCGAATCCTCGAGAAGCTTCAAGTGCGTAAGTAACCAGACGACTGTTAAGTAGGTGCAGTCTCTCTCTCCTCAAAGAATTGGGCTTTTCTCACTGCAACTACCGTACGTGCGAAATGAACCAGCGACCGCAGAGCACGCAAAGTCCTCGAGTGGCTCTCGCGCGCGCGCGCGCGCGCGCGACGGTCAACACCACGTGCGCGCACGCACTCTTCTCTCATGCAATTTCAGCTTGTGCTACCTTTGCATACTAATCATCCATTCTAATTTTCTCAACTCTTCGATTGAAAGATTAGAAATATACAAGGATTTAAAGGTAGTAGAGGGATAAATTTAATTGCTCTTGTTTATGATTCCTGTTGTTACAAAAAAAAAAAGAATGATCTAGCAATTAAATGAAGGTTGTGTTTTAAAAAAAAATTAATAATAGTGTTGAATTATAACAGGCGTTGAAAGAAGTCCTTCGTGGAAACGAATGTTTGTGCTTAATGTCTAAATCACGTTTTATCGCAAAACCGGTAAGATTTATTAGCGAGTCTGGACGACATTCGGTAGAATTGTGCTTGCTCGACGTGATTTATCGATAGAGTGGCGCGACTACGACGTCCAAGTCCGCGGATCAATGGCGCCTTGGCATAGCCGATGATAATGCACGTACACTTGGAATAATGGTTACAGCTATTACCAGTACAGATAGACTTCAAGATGAAGGTGGTTACGTGGGCGAGAAACCTAGCTGCGGTACACTCCTATCATTTGCACCCACGCCTCTCGCTAACTTATCGAATTAACTGGCGCTAATCATAAATCAAATCGTTAACCCTTAGCTTCCAATAGCATAAAAAAGCCACGGGAATAACATTAAAGACAGGTTTCCAATCGTAGAAAGAAAGATGACAAATATTCTCTCACATACGAATGAACACTCATTGTCAGTAGAAATGGTATTTCTTTGGTCAGACGCATCCAAGTGAAACCACAGTGAGGGAAAAAAAGAAAGGAAGGGTGAATGGGGTAGAAAAGGAGTGGTCGATGGGGTGAAAACTAATAATTACAGAGGGTTGTCTGGTTGGGTATCTAGCGCCATTGGGATATATCGACAAAGAGTGATCGTGAAAAAGTGTATGGTGGTTATAAACGAGTGCGGGGCCGGGCGTTGCTTCGGCGTCGGCGTCGAAAGAACGTCGAACGCCAAGTGGAATAGGGCGCTGCTCGGTTAGACATGGCACGTTTGTGCAGGCAGGTTCGACGCTGAACCAACCAACCAACCAACCAACCAACCAACCAACCAACGAAGCATGCCCGACAAATATCGCGAGCAAGTCGAGGCGAAGGAAGACGTGGAAGAAGTCGAGAAAGGGGATGAGGACAGAATGCAACTGGCGAGGAAGAGGAAAGGGAGCGAGAGAAGGGCGTACTGGATAGGATGAGGGGAAGCGGGGCGGAGGCGCGATGGCGTGATAAATGATCGAGTATTTAACACTCTTTACGGATTAGCATATAAACTACGGGCAGTCCATAGATCTTCGTGGCAAGGCATTAACGGACGAGGAGCAGAGCACCGGAGGACCGAGGGATGATCTCTCTGTTCCTCTCCCTCTCTCTCTCTCTCTCTCTCTCTTGGCTGTAAGCGATCTCTACTTCGAAGCGACTTGACCGCCGCGAGTTATTGTTTTGTGGTACCAACAACACTCAGTCCATCTACCTCTCGCCCTCAAGACCAACCCCTTCTCTTCTCTCCTCAACTCATCCTCTAGAATTCTCTCTCTCTCTCTCTCTTCCCGCCCCAGTTCCCTCTCCTCCTTCTCAACCCAGGCATTGGTGCGCCTCCCGAATTCCCGTGGCAGCGTTTGAACCTCGTTAATTCGACGATAACGAACGGCCTGCTTCCGATCCTTGGACGAAGATAAGAATGCCGTCGGAGAGCTTTCGTGAGGGAGCCTTGGACATAATTATCCTAGAGGTTAATTGATATCCTCGAGAAAGATCTATTGAAATCACGCGTATACCATTTCTCTGGTGTGATAGGGTGGAAAATGAATTTATAAAGGTAGTGAACTGTGAAATTCACTTAGCAGAGCTAAGATGAGATCGACAAGGAGATAGAAGATACTCAAGTTGTTCGAGGGGCGAGTCTTTTCGATCGAAACCGCTTTCTGTTTAAGAGAGTCTTTGGAACAGGGGAACTTGTATTATACGCAATTAAGTGGTGATTCTCGTTGACCCTGCGAATGACTAGTGGGCAGAACAAACGATATTCTCGAAGCAGGAGGGTCCTTCTAAGTCTCACCCCCTCCGTTTGGAAAGGAAACAGTTGCCTTAATCGGCTTCTAATAAACCAGCCAAAAGAGAAAGTAGTGGTTCCTACCGGCGCCAGATAAAAGTGAGATTCGCTGATTAATTGATTAGGGAGGCGCCAAAGTCCGCCCCTCGTATTACTGACCGCTTCTCCAAGCAGTCATTAGTGCTACCCACGCACACAAGTATTATGATTTTACAGGCATTTACGCACACGCGCCAATCCATCTTCCCACACTCTCATCAGCATTGTGCAAAATAAGAACAAGTATACTTGATCTGCTATTCTTTTGTAATAATTATATAAAAGAGGAAAAGATGAGAGAATTCATTTCATTCGTACGAAATCCGGATTCTGTTGAGAGTACTTCCGGGTATTATTTCATTGATTGCGGAATGAAGGAAGGTGCGGTGAAACACTTGGCGAGGCAAGCGTTTGTTTCCTTTGAAAGGCATGTGTTGGTAACAAGGATGGTTTTACTAGAGATTGGAGAAGCGCCGGTAGAATCGAAGACTGCTATGAAAAGTCCAACTGTTTATTCAGGGAGATCGGAGAGGGCGTAGACGAGAAGCGAGTTCTCGTCGTTCTTGGTAGGCATAAAACCGAAGCGTGATGTACGCCAAGCGGCCACGGATCAAAAGACGCTGCCTTTCAAACAATGTTAATGCTCGACCTCCTCCATTTCCACATTTCCCTCCGCATTAGATTTCCCACATCTCAAACACAAACTAGAACATCTAACATAGAATAAAATTCCAAATTTCTTCGATCAAATTCTCACAATCTGTTAAATATGGAATTTAGTAGAATGTTAATGGCATATGGCGGAAATAATTGTAGCATAGAAAAAGTTTATGATCGATCATTAGTAAGGCGCGAAAGGGGCACGTACAGTTGGCGGATCCGTGCCGTGAACAATACCTCACTCGTTGCAATATTAAAAGAGGCAAAGGAGAGAGTGAGTGCGAGAGAGAACAGCTTAGAGTGCCGGCGCACATAAACGACAATATTGTTTTGTCCTGCAGTGCCGCGCTGGTCACGAACCACCTCTGTTTCCTCTCCCCAGTTACTCATTTATCGCCCTTCTTTCCACCTCCTCCCCCTCCTCCTCCTCCTCCTCCTCTTCCTCTTCCACTCAACCGCCTTGCCGACAACACGGACTCTCCCTTGGGAGAAGAATGTTCGAAGCAATAAGAGATCGAGCGAGCAAGATTGACATCGACTTGCATAAGGAAAATTGCACGATGTCACCTGTGACATGACAGGAAAATTGTATTGTTTCACGACACAGTATGTACCAATGAAACTAGTCTCTTCTTTGATCAAGAAAATGAATACCCAATGCGACTACATTGTCCTATTATCCTCAATATAGGGAGAATATATATCGACAAGGGCGAAAGTTAGAGGAGTGAAGAATTCTCCCTAGTGCAAGTGACATCCTTAATTACTCGTGGTCATCGACTAACGAGTAATCCTGGCAGACCGAGGGAACTGGAAGAATAACGACTGGGGTGTTTCGCTATTGAAACTCTACTAATTCGTGTGAAAATTCGAGCCTGTGCACATTGGGTTGAATTAAGGGGTGATCACTAATGAATCGAACATTGTTCGACCCTTTTCTTGTTTGATAAATCATTTCGAATTACAGTTAATTATTATGATTCTATAATTTAAATATAAGTGATATTATGTTTGTAGTGAGCCGAAGAGACAAATCCGGAAGCTGGCGAAGGAATTGAAGCGAGGAGATGAAAGGTGAGGATTTGGTTGGAGGGTTCGACTCGGCAGCGATTCATCGGCGATGTCAAGTCTTGCCATGCGAGCTATTCGTTGAAAAGCACAGGTAGCAAAGAGAGTGCGGGGCGAATGAGGCGAGTGATTCTTTAGAGTGGCGAGCGATGGATATACGGAACGAATTCATGCAGATGCAGAGAAGACGGTTTTCTTAGGCACGCGGCAGCGTACGAATATGTCTCCACAGGAGTAGAAAAGGAGGCTTGGATGGAACTGACATGGTAAGCGTATTACGGATTCACCAGACGATCCTCGACACCTTGGTATTATCGGCTCGCTAATAATATGCGGGAGACACTAAATCACAGCACAAAAGGAACTCTGGCGGCGGCGGCGGCGGCGGCAGCGTTGTGGCTGAATGCTCTGCCTGAGGAGAGGATTTCAATTTGTCTTGATTGCCACGACTCGAATATTAAGGACTTCTATACATATAGCAGAGCTACGCGCATCGCTCCCTCTCATTGTCGAGACAGACATATGGATGGCCCTTAGAAACTCTCTTTGCCTGTGTCTTTCACTTACGACTTACGGTATAACTGTTCCTATGGCGCACGCTCTTGGCTCTTTAAAAATCCAAGGCCCTAATCGAAAGGAATGAGCTCGGAGAAGTAAAAGAGGGGCGGACGTGCAATCGATATGGTACCATGTAAGATGAACACGAGGGTCCAAAGAGAGCGATAGTAAGGCCATTGGCCGATGGGACGGCTGCCGATCATTTTTCATCGACGATCGCATTAATTAACAGCGCGGATAGTTCGATCAAGCAAGGCGAGATCGTTAAGCGATCGATTAAAGGGGAAGAGGTCGCGAGACTCGCCCTTCGTTAATAGTACGTGATACATAGAACTACATACGATCGGTCTCCGATACCAGCTAATGATTCTCTCGGTTAATTCTTTTATACTCAGAGAGGCTTAACAACTCGACAAGGCCAGCAAAGCCCTCCTGGCAAGTCTGAACCAAGCGAAGACTCTGCCTCTTTGCCTCCTTTCCTTACCTTCGCACTCGCACTCGACCAATGTCGTTTATCATTTCGAGTGCGGCGAATATCCCCCACACCATCAACCGGCTGGTCAAAACGAGCGGCACGTAAATGTAATTGCCGACAAATTTATCGCGATCCCTACAAGATAGTCCTGTCGAGACATTGTTGAACATTTGATTGCTCCGATACCAATCTACATAAAAGAATCGTGCTACTAAAGAGAGAGAGAGAGAGAGAGAGAGAGAGAGGAACTGATCAACCATAACGATCTTCTTTCGATAATCAAGTGTGTATCTTAACGCCAATGTAATCGGAGTCAGACACGAAAGGAAGTGAGGGATTCGTTGGATTTCCAAGGAAAAAAATACAAAAGTGTACAGGTGTGCTTCCGAAGAGAATTGAGCGATTTTCGACTGAACGAAGATTATCCTGCCTTCTGGCTATCGTTTTGTACCAGGTGCAGATGTTTATCAGTGACAGATATAATTTGCCGAAAGTGGCGACACCCCGAATGTACCGTTTTAATGACTGCCAATCGTGGAATGTATCGTTCGAGTATTGGTTGGACAATTATAAAAAAAGGGTGAGTTACAGCTGGTTGTATCGATCGTGGAGGAAAAAGTACTAAGAAACAAAATAAGCTGGTACAGAATCCATCAGGTTCGAAGGAGTTTGAGATCGTTCGGAGGAGGAAGTTATAGCCTCTCCATCCGCTTCCGTCCCACGGCCCTATATTCTCCTTTTCAGTCAGACTCGCTTCTACTACTCGTTCACCGATACTTAAAGCTTTACGAGGCCCGCTCTTATCAAACCCCTGATAGCTACTTCCCCTTCTCATCTTTCCCACCTTTCTACTAACTACCACAACTTTCCTCTAACATCCGAATTTCTCTCACTACTACATAAAACATCTTGAAACAGACATACGAGTGTCATAAAAAAAAAAAAAACTTACTAAGAATGAAATAAGTATTTTTTTAAATGTAGAAAAATTCCAGTTGCCTTTATTCATAGGATATAATCGGTGAACAATGTGTTAATCCTTAGGGAAAAGGTACGATTAGTAGGATGCAGTTATGCCAAAGGAGGATCTCGACCATAACCCTAACTCTCATTAGTAGTGCAGCGAGAGGCTGGACGCGAAAGCCGACGGAAGATGAGTATAAAGGGGCAAACGAGAGATAGCGAGAAGGGTCGACGAAAAGAAGTGGTTGCTTGCTGACTTGGGAAGGGGTTGGAGGGGGTTGGAAGGGGTGGACGATTCCTCGGTCTAATTGCTTTCGCACTCATAAGCGCCGCTTATGTCCCCGAGCGGCGGCGCGCGTTCGCGAAAAAGAAGCCGAGAGAGAGATGCTCTTCGGGAAGGAAATTGCTTCGCGCGTATGGCTCGGCGCACTCGTCAGCCCGCTTTATTGAGGAAGAGAACTGAGAGCGGCTACAAAGAGTGGCACGTGCTTTTTTCACAACTCCTACTACAACCCAATAGGGATGCTGCGCCTACCACACTGACCGATGCACCACTCACGAAAGAGTTACACTCGATTGAGCTCCCTCATTGCGCTTCTTGTAACGAATAACAGAGAGAATAAAAAATAATAAATAATAGTTTTGTAAGCAGATCTTTTTTGAAGTAAAAGAAGATTTTCTTAGGATTTATCTAAAATTATCGAAAGAAGGGTTAGAAATAATATAGCAGGGGTTGCATTGAGTGACGAAAGAGGCTGTGTTGACGTAAACTAAAATTATCCTGGATGCAGGATTGCCTGTTTCACTGGAAGATCCAATCTCTGACATAGGAACCGCGTGTCATTACCGAGAACATCCTCCGATCTACCCTTTATACACTTCAACGTACACTCTCAGCTCTGTCCCCAGTTTCTAACACTCATTTTCCCCGCTCCAAATCTTTGACTGAAAATGTGCAGTCCTTGGCAGCTGCGCGCTGCCTCGTAACTTCGTTTCAGGGTAAGGTGATAATTTAGAAGTCCCTTCGCCTGTCGCGCCTACCCAAGGAAACTCATGTTACGAAGGTCGGATTCTAGAATTTCCAGATGATCAAAAACCAACCGACAAACACATACTAATCCGGATATATTCGTCAACTATATTAATACAATTTATGCAAAAAGAAATACTTCTAATAAATATTTCTCTAATGTAATTCTAAATAATACAAATCTGTAGGAACGTCAAGCAGAGTAGAAGGCAGAATTCAACGTATAAAGGAAGTAAGAATAGAAAAGATGGGAGGGAGATTTCATGGAGTGAAGATCGAGCTCCCTTTTTGCAGTCTGAGATACGTTGCACACCCCCAAACGCCGACACTTTCATTTCACAAGAGAGTCTAGACGATCTACGTATATCCTCCCCTCTCTTATTCCTCTCTCTTTCTCTCTCTCAACTGGGTGGGGGGTTCCTGACTTCCCGGTATCTCTGATATTTATAATCGCGAAACTCGTGGCGCATTAAAAGGCTCGATTCTCGGATTAGCGGAAGCCAGCCGGGTCTTAGATCTCGTACGGGAGACGACCGACACATGTCGTGTCAAAAGCCGGCCGGCGCGGCGGTCCTAACCCTCCTCCGCACGTTCCCCTTCGTTCACACTCTCTCTCTCTCTCTTCTTCTTCAGTTCTCCGCCCTCTCCGCCTTCGCCAGACGGCGACGTTCTTCCATCGGAGGCTGCTGATACTGCAGCAAATGCTCTTCTTCCACGACACATCCCGTTTCTTGCGCCATTCGATCCCTTCTTCCCATTTTCCTCTCTCCTCTTTCAAACGTTCCTGAAATATCCTCGTCGAGATCGACGAGAACACTCGTATTTGTAATTCTTAAGAAAATTGATCTATACAGGAAATGATGATAATCATTTTGGAAGTATTGATATGTCCATTGTCAATGATTTCAGGAAGACAGAGATTAAATGATTTCGTCGAAGAGGATGCAAGTCAGTTTTTCAGGCGTCTCGAACCATTTCGTCGAAGAGATAAGCTCTGGCGTAGGGTGCGTGTGTTCTCTCTTACTTGATGCTCACGTGGCAAGCGAGCGCGCGCGCGCGCGCGCGCTGCACGCGCGAGCGAATAATGCGAACGAGCGTCTCGAGGATAGCGCAATTAAGCAAATGACGCGTCCCACGCGTGCCATCCCTCGTCTTCTTCCTTTTCGTCTGGTGTCCCCAGGCCCGGAGAGTACAGGACAGGGGACGCCGGCTCGAGGACAGAAAGACCCCCAGAGCGTCCCGACGCTCCAAATGCACTTTCACACAGCATACACACACACACATATGAACATATAGCTTGAGTAAATCCTTCAAGTCGATGCCATTGGTGTACTCAGAGCGCCCGAGAGATTAATTTCATTTGAGGAAGATAATTTAATAAAAGGCACGACGACCTTAGTTGCCAGCTCGCTTTGCGGTCTTCCACCTGCTGGGCACGGTATTAGCACGTCGAAGACCCGGAAGACGTCTCTCACTGAATGAAAGAGCGTGTACCCATCGCTTCTATGCAAATACGCTTTTCTTCGCTTGATCGCTAGCAAAATGCCCTCCCTGGGAAAATTACCATTATGCGCGCTTGGACTTGCACTCTAATTCGAGGTACTTGCTTCTTCTTTTTTACTCGATTCTGGTAAAAGTGAGTACATGTGAATGTAAGTACGTAAAAAGGGAGAAAGAAAGAGAGACAAGTGACAGGTAAGTACATACTTCAATACAACCGATAAGCCCTTTTTGGCAGCTGCCGAAAAGAAGTGTCTCTTACGCACGCGGTCTCCTCCTCATTATGGGTAATTCTCAAGAGTTTCCGCGTGGGAAAAGGTGCAATTGAAGTTGCAGAGGTGGCCAATTGAGGTGCGGTTATGCAGCCTGCGACAGTTCGGTGCGCATTGTTTTACTGACAGTGGCAACTCAAGCTGACATTCGTTGCAACGCGGAAGTAACCTTACCCGCAATGCTTTACGTCTCTTTACAGTGTACTGTGTAGTTACCGTATCTCGGAGATCGCGCACGGACAATGCTGACCGATACGACAATGCCGTTACTTTGTACGAGACTTCTTTCCTTATGATAACTATCGTTATTTCCAGTGAAAACTCGAAAGATTCTTTAACCACAGCTGTCCGCGTTAAGAATAAATAATAAGGTTACAGAATGTATAACTAATTAATTCCAAAAATATATAAAAGAACTTTACATTTACATAAAAGCTTTTCAAGAATTCCAAAGAATCTTTTTTCATTCGAGTCTAGTTTACAAAAATCTCAGTATTAATGAGAATTCCGGATAGACGCTGTGAAATGGATTGGAGCAAGCGTGACAATTCGACGAGAGGAAAGTATAGAAGAGTGTACTTTAGAGAATGAAGCGGCGCAAGAGGGTTGTCCATTGAGTAGCGGTCGTAAGACAAATTAGTCGGTTTGATACGGCTACTAGGAGAAAAGAGGGGCAGAGTGAGAGAGTGAGAAAGAAGAAGGGACGAACGATCCGTAATACCTTCTCGCACGAGCGACACGGAAAAATCACGCTCTACAAAGGACGATCGGAGATAATCTGGCTTTGTATGCTTGAGGATCCATCCGGGCAGACAGAGTTTTGTGGGCAACGGGTTCGTGAATGCACTCGCCGAAAGAAAGAAGAAGAGTCTGACATTTGTCTCCTCTTTCCTCGCGAGAGATGCGAGTATGTAACCCTCAAGCTTGACAAAGAAAGGGAGCAGCAGTAATAGCAGAGCCGCGTAGAAAGGGGCAAGGTGACAGAAGAGGTGGATACTTTACATAGGTAGGGAGAATGAGGGGCCACGTTTCGAGTCCGCTTGTCTCCTCTCTGGGCAAGTCCTCTCAGATCTTGAGAGCTGTGAATGAATACCAGGCGACACTTGCACCCACATGATTCATTGAAATTCAAATGATATCTCAGCGACTAACCTCCAACCGAGTCTGCTCTACTCTCTGTCTCTGTATCTCTATGATAGGATGCAACGCACCGCTTACTTATCCCTACAACGCCTTTTTCTCTCTCTCTCTCTCTCTCTCTCTCTCTCTCTCTCTCTCTCTCTCATCTTCTCTCTTATTCTCCTTCTATTATAACTGGATGTGTCCTTGTCAATGCTCGACGTCTCGTACCATCCTTGTTCTTCATGGACAAGCATACTTATTTCATGTTATAATAGCCAGGGATCCTCGCCCTTCCCCTTCTTCTTCTTCTTCTTCTTCTTCTTCTTCGTATGTAACATAATGCACCTTTGGTATGCTAACTGGGGTCAAAATATAAGTCTCGAATTTCTGTCTTCGTCGCGAACAAGAGCCAATGAAATCATCCCCGAATTCTTTAACGCGCGCTCTTTTACTAACCTATGCAAACATCGCCCATCAGAGATTATAATCTGGTGAACGAAGACAGTGATTTGAATGAGCATTCGCGTCAGGTTGCAATTGAGCTCATTGCCAGGAGACAGAGAGACTATTAGTGGAGAGAAGTGGGCAAGTTCGGCGGCTTCCGAGCAAAGAGATGGAAGAGAGACTGCCGGCAAAAGAGACTCACACACAAGGATAATGCGATGGAAGAGGAAGAAGGAGGAAAAAAGTGGAAGAAGACGTTACTGCCGGGGCTCATCTCGTGTCGGCTCTACAACGGGGAATTGGCACCACGCGATTCTTCGGATAAGAAACACGCGTTATTACTGTCACGAATCTTACTGGTGAGCGGCGCCGGTGCGCCGTGTCGAACTTATGAAGTTACCATTCTTAGTTATCGTAGTAACTCTGATAGACCAATCAAGAGAGAAGAATTCATATTATTATCGTATAGCAAAAAGTCTTTCTATTACTTTACAAGTGTTTTTCATATTATTCCGGTACTTTAGCTAGTGATTCTTTATTTTTTATCTGTTTTGTTATTGAAACAATCGATTTATGAAGTGTTTGGGAAAGTTCGAAAACCTTTGAAAAATCGAAAATTTGTGAACCACCCTTCCCGACTGTTTCAGGGTCTGGTATTTCAGGCAGTGATTCAGTATTGAACTAGGAAACAGTGATATAAATTCCAGAACCCCAGGTCAAAGTTCATTTTTTGGCCCAAAAATTCGTCAAGGGGTATACCCAGAAAAATTTGCGAAAAAATGAATTTTGAGCTACGGCTCTGGAATTTATATCACTTCTTCCTTGATGCAAGAAAACATTCTTCACCAAATTTCAGCCCCGGAAAATGTCGGGAAGTATAAAAAACATAGGAAAAACCACGAAAATGAATTTTTCAGGATCGGTTTTCCATGTGTTTTAGGTACAATTCCGGCATTTCTGCCACTGGTTTTATGTTTTCTATCCGTTTTGATACTGAAACAATCGAAATATCAAGCGTTTGTCAAAGTCCCAGAACCTTCGAAAAATCGAAAATTTATGAAGGGGTACATATGGAAAAATTTGCGAAAAAATGAATTTTGAGCTAGGGCTCTGGAATTTATATCACTTCTTCCTTGATGCAAGAAAACATTCTCCACCAAATTTCAGCCCCTGAGAAGATCAGGAAGATTGAAAACCATGTAAAATACCGCCTAAATCAGATGAAATCAATTAATCAGGGTGCTATTTCCAAGTGTTTTCGGCACAATTCCGGCACTTTGACCACTAATCCCTCTTTTTCTATCCGTTTTGATACTAAAACAATAAATTTATGAAGTGTTCGCAAAAGTTCGGAAACCTTCGAAAAACCAAAAGAATGTGGAGGACGTTGCATCGTCGAAAGACTATATAAAAGAGTATAATTTAAAATCAGAATGAGGAGAATAAATCCCTGTCAAAGAAAGGAGCAAGAAATTGGAGGATCAAGAGGAGTGGAAGCAGCTGCTCGTAAGGATGGCCCAGCGATTGGCGGCTTCTAACGAGCGAGCGAAGAAAGCGCGGGTAGCTTAATAGCCATATTTACAGCCTCATCCAATTATTGGGTAAACACGAAGAATCCGCGGGTCAATATATTGTTTCTTTCTCTAGAAGAAAGCGCTCTCTTCGCCAGACCGCTTACAGTCATAAGTGATGCAGGTGTTGCGCGAAGTAAGCAGATTAACACCACGTCGTCCTCTCATCCGCTTCATTTCGCGACGAAAGGCAGGCACTTTTTTCTACCACATCGGAAAAAAAAGAGGCAAATATAAAAGAATAAAGTGCATCTCCACCCTGAACTTGAAATCTAATAAACTTCGACTGATTTAATACTAGCATTTGCAACATACGTCTACGTTATAGCAAAACGTACTATACAACTATGCGCTACATTGCGGTGGATTTAGCATAGAGATGGCCAACTTGGCTCATCTCGTACGTGGCGAGAAGAAGTGCTCTACCCTTCGAAGCTTGGGCCACACGTAAAGCGAGTGTATATGTGCGTCGGTGCAATACCCGGTAATTTGCAGGTTTACGAGTTATTTCACAATGGCTGCAAAGTATAGTGCTATGCCGCGGCGAACAGCACACAAGCCCAGGTAGCACTCGAGTGCACTGCCAGCGAATGGCACAGCACGCGGAACTGGTCAACCTGTATTTCTATGTTCTCCGACACCAGACTGCTGCCGGTGAGAGAGAATTATGATACGAGTTCGATTACTTTGTCTTTGATGAGCAAAGATATTTTCTTGAAATGTTCTTTCACTCATTCATTAAGAACAGTTTTGAATTACAAGTCTGACAGTTGGGGTTGTAAAGAATCGACTGGGTGTTGGAATGTCTAATACTTTACCCTGAGGCAACACATTGCAAGTTCTTCCCAACCATTTGCAGGAAAAAATGAAAGTTATAACTTTAATATTAAGTGATGGCAGAGATGTCGACTCGAAACAAAGGGCTTGTAAAGGGTTAGAAAGTAAGGTCATCCCGAAGGGCGAGAGATTAAAGACCGTTCGCGTACGCCCCCGCTCGAATGATGGATGCGATCTGCAAACATGCAAGAAGAATCTCTCTGCCTTTCTTAAGTAATTAGAAACTTTTGCACCCTTCGCTATTCATATCTAGTAAAAACATAATCCTTCACGATTACTCAAAAATCGACATTTTCTACTTGAAAAATCTTTGAATCACGGGTGCAAAAGCGGTCAGATGAATATCTTGGAGTGTCGCGGTCCCCTTTGAGTGGCTGGGCCGAGGTGCGATTGGCGCGAACAATAATCTAAATGGTAATCCAACACCACTCCCTCTCCGCAAAAAGTGAAAAGTATCCTGGGGGCCGACAGTGGCTGAGTAAAAATGCTGGGGAGCAAGGAGGAGCCTTTGGCTCAAGCGAGCAAAAAGCATTAACAAGCCTGCGATTTCCTCTCTCTCAACCACTTCTACGCATAACATGCTTCCTCTCTCTCTCTCTCTCTTTCTCCCTTTCATCTCTTTTGCCCCTCCAGCATCCGCCACCCCCGACGACTCTCCAGTACTATCCTCTTCCATCCACCCGCTTCAAGAATTCTTCTTTCTTGCTCGGCATTTTATTCGCCGGCACATTCGAACTCTTAGCAGCCTTTCCCTCTTGCTTGTCAGAGGTGAAGGAGGAGAAGAAGGAAAGAGAGAGGGGTGGGGGGGGGACGCTCCAACGAAGGAGGATAATTATCCCTGGGCGCGGGTAAAAATAATAATTAGCTCTCTCGGATGGTCGCATTAATTAAAGCCACCCCACCTATCGCACTGCCCTTTCACTCTTTCTTCATATCGTTCTCTTCTCGCGGTAACACTCTGCTCGCGTAATTACACGTCCCTCGTCCTCCTGGTACTAACCACTGTCTCACAATGTGGAACCCGCCTACGCCCACAACACATCCAAACCCTTTAACTTCTCTCTGCGCACTCCTATTGTCTCCGAAGGAGGAAAAACAATCAAGTGATTATATTCCAACACTTCTTAGAGTATAAGATATGATAAAGTGTCGGTGGAATTATTAGATTTTGATTTAGGAAAGTACATAGATAGTGTATATAATCGACGCGAGAGGCGGGCGAAGGAACACATCGTAGTTGCTAATGAGCGGGATAAGTAATGCTTGTCAGCGAGCGGTTATAATTAGAGGGACGACACGAGTTCTCCGGAGTCGCGTGCGTAGAGAGATATAGGTACTTGCCTGACGCACCTGTTTGAACTGCTCTTCGAAGCTCCAGCTGGTTTGCTGCTGATGATTCGAGCTGCTATTGCTGTTCTGTCCATGGTGATTGTTCGTCTCGCGCGGCTCGCCGCCGTTCCTTGCGCTGCCTTGCGAGGATTCGCTCGAGTGCGAACTCGCCGATGATGTTACCTGATTGCCGCTTGAGTTGTTCAGCGAACCTGAGCCTGGATGACTATTCTGCGAGTGATGCTGCGGGGTGAGGAAAGCCGCTGGTGGTGGAAAAGAGAACGGCAAGTTGAAACAACCACCGCCTCCCATTGCTGCTTGCAATGCTTCTAAACCGCTTTTGTTGCTCAGGGTGTCCACGTCGGTCTGCGACACAATAGTTGAGAAATATTAATAAAATTCATCTTTATTGTTTCACTGTTTCTATTCTTATTTTATTTATTTCTTTATAAAATAAAATAGACAATAAGAAATGAAGATTATGCTTACCTCCATTTTAACCTTGGCCAAAAAGTGCGGATGATGCGCGCTCATGAGACTGTTCAAATGAGAGAGTGGGGTGGCTGTGCTAGTTGGTGCCGTGCTTGTCTCCGAGGATGAGTGCGTGTTACTTGGTAGTGGTTGCTGAGGTAATTCCTCGCCACTCTCCTCATCCTGGAGATCCGGATCCGACAGATCTTCCTCTTGGTGGGACTGAAATCAAAATGATAGAAATTCGTCAGTAAAACATCGAAAATTATAAGTATGAGAAATGACAAGAAAGAAAGCGTACAGTCGTTAGACGGTTTGAAACTGGCTAGTAACATTCAGCGGGTAAAGAGGGCAGATATCAGCTGCATTAAACATTAATTAGGAAAATGGCGAATGGCTCTGGCGCGCATTTGCACGTACCCAACGCGACAGATAGCTGTTATCGGTTAAATTATTATGCTACGGGTGTCATAAGTATTTTATGGTCTAGCCAATATCCACTGTTGACGTTGGCTCTGTCATGAAAATGCACAACTTTGCAACATTACTGAATCGATGTTAAAAAAAAAAGAAAAAATCTGTTGAATATACTTCACATTCTTTATATAAAATTAATTCCCCTAATAATCATAATTCTATTATAATAATCTAAGCTCAAGCTTTTATTTCAAGATCCTAACAATTCTATTGAGAAAGATAAAAAAACATAAGAGCATCTTTTCTCACGATCGTATCGCAGTGTTATATCGGTTATTAGCGGTTCCTGCGGGTAGCGGTAGTAGCTTAGGTGCGAATGCAACAATGACTAGATTAGAACCAGCCTGGCAAACCGCTCGTAACGCACTACGATAGCGCACGATTGTCACGTTGGTGTGACTGACCCTTTCAGTGTCGTGCGATGGGAAACTATTGTAGAGTCAGCAAATAAGTATGCATGCAGACTTCCGATCAGAATTTCTATCCAAAAGATTTTCTTGATAGGAAGTGGAAGAAGAAGAAGAAGAAGAAAAAAAGAAGTATCTCTGATGCGAGGGAGGAGATCTTTCGGACAAGGAGTGTCCTTTATCTACGAGCGAGTGCATGCAAATAGATTCGTCGAATGTCGGAGCGTATTCAAATGGCGCAGGGTTCAGCTCCTACCTGAAAAGGGCGGACTTGGATAAATATATACCTATCGGATGCAGGTGCCGCCGATCCAAGCAGCAACCAGCTATCCTTCGAAAACGCAACCAATCTCAAAAGGTATCCTCTGATCGAGGAATAAAGCCGAATGTTCTACGTGTACCGAGAAAGAGGCTTCATCGTTGGCCCTGTGTCGGCATTCCGAGCACGTGTGATAATATTGACCATCCACAGGGTGGTCAACCATGAAGATCTAACCTTGGTAATGGCTCGATACTCATAGAACGATGGAAACCCTAGTCAAACATGAAATAACTTCGTTCTTCGTTCCTTCTCTCTTATATTCGACCAAAAGAATTCTGATACAGGTTCTCCAAAGTTCTAATGAATCCCTAACATACAAATCTAAGGGTGAAATCTTGACAAGTAGACAGAAGGAATAAATGTAAAACTAAATCATGTCTCTTTAGACTTGAGGATCATTTATTCAACTCGTATACAGGAATCATATCATTGGCCTGATTCAAGGCTTCTTTTCAAAGGGTACCATCATTAGAATAATGACAGTAGATGCGAGTCCTAAGGAGGCATTGTTCCCTGGTGTTGCCACGTGGGAGTTTGGATTGTAAGTAACAAGGGTGCTTATGGTTGCATCTCTTTGAAGCATACTTGCATCAGTTAAAAACTCAACACCTTTTTTAACTAATAATACAACCCAAAAAAATACAGATCTCTATTTACAGTATGTTGAAGAATTCTTTAATTGATCAGGTAATGACAGGTAAATTCGACGGAAATGTACGAATTCGAATTGGAGAGAAACTCTTTGGTAGGAACAAACATAAGAGACGAGATGGCTCTGGCACATATCCCGGCCGGATCGAGACTGGAGATGAGCCGAATAAATCAATAGAGAGTGTCGTATGCTGAGAGGAGAGGATGTCGTTGGCTCAGCATATACCATATACCACCTAATGCTCCAGGTAAGACTGTCACCCTGGGCAAACAAGTGGGTGCGGCTCGCAGCCTCTTTCGAAAAAAAGAAAATCACTCCCACGTTTCTGTCACCGGGACGATCCCGTCGCTTCTCCGATGTTCTGTGCTTGGTTGGCTCTGTCTCTTCCTGCATAATTCGTAGGCTTCGCCTACCGAAAGGAAGACGACGCAACGCACGGTCCAAGCAGCACCCCGCCGCTACGTGTGTACGCCAGTTAATCAAAGCAGGAGAGACACCCATTCATGTTTGCCAGTCGTCCTCTATTACCTGCTACAGCTCTACACCTGTAACTCTCCGCGTCTACTCTTACAAGTCTCTCTTTCTCTCTCTCTCTCTTTTGAACATCCCTTTCGCAGGTGGCAGCGTGAAAATTGCCACTGGTAACGCGAAACGTTTCCTATCTTCAACCATCCATAATCGAACTCCTGTTTCTCCTTCCTGAACTTCTCTGTAGACTAATCTGGCACTCGCCTTCTGTATTGATCACCAAGATTATAAATAACTTCTCCCACTTATATGAATACGAGAATCGTATCGAGTGATGAGTGCTGAGGACACTCATAAAGACGTTTTAACGAGATTTAATATATCCGAGCGACGCGACAATAGCTAAATTTACCGGCACTCGTCCGACGTTCCTCTCCCTCGAAATTCTCGAGGCCTCGTGTGATTTATCATCGCTTCTCTTCTTCTCTTTCCTTGCTCTAATACTCGAAGAGTATTTCTTCTGTCGGTTGAAATAAATCGCTAATCGGTATCCAATCTGATTGTAGGTAGCTTTTACTTGTGTAGTTCGAGGTTGTTTAATCGGAAGATATCATTCTAAGCTAAATGATTTTCCTTCAAGCAACAATGTGCATTTGGTGCAATGCATCATGAACGACAAGAAATATTCGCGCGCTTATGAATACGTGTGTGTAGAAGAGAACCGACTAACTCGTGCGGACGCGTGTTCCAACTCCACTCGGCTACTAAATCACCCAGAAAACATGCTCTTCAACTGCCTCGACAACTATTCCAATTATTCCTGCTCTATCACTGCTCTCTTGGAGATTCGAATTGCTCATTCGCCGACCTCAATTCTTCTCGAGCAGTGTCCAAAGAAAAGAATAGAATTGGTAAAAATGGTAAAAGTGAACGGCTGAGATCTCTTAGAAGACTGTGAGTAAATCCTCTATTCAATTGTTGGAGTTTATGGTGTTTCGCGGAAGGAAGACAATGCTAAGTTAATACACAGAAAGTTCGTGACCCGAATGAACGAAAAATGCGTGGAGACATTAAATTTCAAGATGAACTGTTGGTAACACTGGCGTACAAGATTGAAACGACAAAGTGCTTGGAGTACAAGTACTTGGGTACAAGTATTACAGGAATTTATCTAAGAAATTACTGCGACATTTGAAAACGAAATAGAATAGAATAGACTGACAATGATATCTCAGAAGAATCGGCAATTCCATGTTCCGTAAAACTCTGAAGTACATACATAATCTAAATGCAAATTTAGCACGGTATCGTTCAGGAGTTTCCATTTCCAGGGCGATATCGAGGAAATGAAAATGCACTTTTATAGCTGGCGGCAAATTAAAATGCGCGCGCCTTTCGAGCTGCTACCGAGAATGATAGAGAAGGAACGCGTGTAAACGTTGGAGGGCTTATCGGAAATGTCCGCGTTATCAGCGACTTATTTTCCCGGCAGAGTGCCGCATGGGAAAACGAGTTTGCCAAGCGTGTGCTTTCGCATTTGGCCAAGAAATCCCTCGGTGCCGTTCAATTCTCCCTCGTACATCGGCTTCGTTCGTGACATACTTCGACGATACCAGCAACGCAAATCCGCCGGGTTGCGATAATCGAGCGATGATTAATCGTTTCGCGGCTTTCCACGAGCCTTCTAATTATTCCACTGCTATCAGGAATGAAAGCGCATATATATCGACGCAATAATGATAACAAACACCAATGGAAGTTCGCAAACTTAACATCAACTAACTCTACAGAAAATATTCTTTCATTTCTTTCAAATAGAACATTGCAAAAAAATCTCTCCATTCAAACAATAGAAAATGAGAAGGAAAATGAAATGATTTGACGAGGTCTAAGAAAAAGCGAGAGGCTAACATAATCTACACGAGTCTTCTCGAGACGGGGGCCCTCCCGTGGAGCTCCCACGTCGAGATCACGGCTTCATCCACCCGATCTTTCTCCCTCCTCTTTCTATCTCCGTCGCCCTCTCCGGCGAGCGCGCGCACCACTCGCGCGTATGTTCCTGAAATCGATTCATAAGTACCGTCGATGATAAAGTGCCGAGGATCGAAGTCGTTTTGGCAGATCGATCGATTTAGATTGAGAGATTACATCTGAGTCGAAGAGCTGAGCATAGTGCGTGTATTACATATTCAATATGTATATATATATATATATATATATATGTACAAGAAGAGGGAAGGTTGTACCCCTCTCTCTCTGATTTATCGGCTGGTCCCGAGGTTCTGTCAGGTATATAAATTCATTGAGCATCGGAATCGTCATCGCTCTAATCGCCTTTATTTATCAATATCGCTGATGGGCCGCATCGATCAGACCTGTCTATTTAGTTGGGACTTCCTGTGTGGGAGAACCCTCGACCCCCCTTGATATTTCCCTGCCCTTTCCCCTCCCACCACCGCCCTTTCACTCTCTTCCATTGTGACAATATCTGTCCTCTCACTTTATAGAGTTCCCGATATGTTTATGAGGTTAGAATGCTCGCTATGTCTATACATATCGAACAGAGATATCGGATGTAAAAAGATCGGGGTACATTGAAAGTCTACCCTCGGCGACAACCTTGGCCCTCTCTCTTACTCTCTTTCTCGTTGTCGTCTCCTGACCTCTTGCACTCTCTTCGCTTCCACGTGCTTGCCAGATTCGAGATCATTCTCTGGACCAGCCATCTCTAGCACGGATCTCTCTCTCTCTCTCTCTTCGCACGAGCATGAATTATTTGTATCGATTCCTTCTTATGCAAGCGTTCTTCTCTACCTTTGTAGGGGGTATTTACGAAAGCTCGCTTGTGTACTTCTCTGTCAGTAGAAGG
Source organism: Ectemnius lituratus (assembly GCA_910593735.2). Taxonomy (NCBI): domain Eukaryota; kingdom Metazoa; phylum Arthropoda; class Insecta; order Hymenoptera; family Crabronidae; genus Ectemnius; species Ectemnius lituratus. The sequence goes on from OU343033.1 coordinate 1,616,535, forward strand.
TTCGAAAGAGAGGGAAAAATGTGATGAGATTTTGAGGTTAGAAAGAAGATTGGTGGGACGACGGAGAGATCGTGTGGATCTTCATGGATAGGTTAGGATGATGTGTCCCCGCCGCCGGTCGGCAACGCACAGGGCGGTCTGCGGATCAAGTTCGGGGAAAAGGGTCCCCATCGCGAGCGAAGCCGCCAGCCATATTTATAACCGTGGCGCATTTCGTGTAAAGTAAATCGGAGGCCGCGAGCCCTGGAAAGACGGACGTACGATGTGTGCTCCGCCAGATTTAATTAATGACCCGCCGAGTTTGATCTGCCGCTACAAAGACTGAAGCCAGCAGCTTCCAATCTCCCTCGAGAGTCATTCCTTCCAAGAGAGGAGAGGAAACTCCTCTGCCTCTTTTCTTCCTCTCTCATTTCAGATCTTTGTAGAGATTCACTACTCGGCTTCTCTCTCACTACGGATGTCTCTTCCGACGCACTCTCTACCTATGCACCATAGTCGTACTATATCCCCGATGAAAGAGGGGGCCAGGAAGCGACGCGACGCACTCGCTCTCGCCGAGTGCAGACGGAGTACATAACCAGTAGAAAAGGGAGAGGGAATGATGCGTTTATTTCGGTCGGCAAGCAAGTCAGAGTGCGAGAAAGGGCGCCTCCTGCCTCCGGCTTATTTTATCTCCCGTATTGTTGTCCCGTTGAATCAAGATCCCTGACATGTATGACCACAGAAAATTAACTCGATCATTCCTCATCGAATATATCATCTCCACTAATATATTCTCACTTACAATCTTCCAAAAGATCCAATAAAATCAATATAATAATTGAAAAATCGATTGATCTAAATAAGAAAAAATTCACGAAAGAATTCTCAATTCGCAACTTCTCTCATCCCTTTCTCCCAGTGTTTCTGGCATACTGTCCTAGGTATAGTTATTTCGAACTTGACCCAGATCAGCCGTCTTTCTGCGAGAAGGCACGCTTTGACAGACGTCTGACTATGCGGTCAAAACGCTCGACGCGTCCACCACCTATCTTTGCTACCTCTTCTTCGAGGTTTCTTTCGAGCCAGCTGCCGAAATGGTTGGATTGATTTAACAAAATTCGAACGATAAGTCGTACAAATCTATCCGAGCTGGAAGAGATTTCTTTACGAGCGGATACAGGGAAGGATCTGTTCAAAGATGAAATGACGAAGAAGATTGCGGGAGAGTGGTAGGTTGTCCACCAGCAAGGAGGGTATAGAAGAGTATAGAGCAATATTAATAGCGTGGGTGGTGGCGAAGGCGTCGTGGAAGATATTGTTAGAACACGGGGCTGCCTTACACGGTGGGGTGAGAGGAGAGTGAGAGAGCAAGAGAGAGAAAGAGAGTCTAGAGGGGAAAGAAGGCAGCAGCTTCCTTGCTAATGGGGTTTTAATGACGGCCAGCTGTCCGTCCGTCACACACTTTTAGACAACTATTCGGTATTTCTGTATCGCCATCTCTCGATCCCGATTTCTCCTCCACGGTACACGCATACTCCTCCTTCTCATCATCCTTCTCTCTTCCTCTTCACTAAGAACAAGAGAGAAAGATATACTCCCACGCTTTTAGATATCCCTCGACAAAGTAGCTCTCGAGGACGCGAGCTTTTCGTGAAGAGCTTACACGATAAATAGCGTTTGGCTTCCATGCGAAAAATTGCCACCTCCCAGATTCGAAGAGTCCGGGGTCATCGATTCGCCGGACAATGACGAATTTCGATGTCGACGATTTATCGCCTATTAGACAATCTCACTGCGATCCGACCCACGCGAGCTTTATTTATATCGGCAACTATTCGCAAACAACTGGTTGTGTAAAATCAAGCGATTGGATGGTTAGTAGAGCTTTGTAAGAAGGTTTGAAAGACGATAGAGATTTCTCTGAAATTTCTTATCCCCCCTTGAGTTCTTAAGTCGACTATCTTTGGGTAGACGATCCTTGGAAGGACAATTATCCATGATTTATGGGTAACAACGCACTTCCGATTATCCTGGATCGATCGAAGCCTTGTCTTGTGCTTTCCCAAGAAGTGCCGATACCTCCTAGAGCCGGGAACTACCTGAAGGACTAATTGCAGGAGGTCCTAGGACCTCGAAAAGATGATTCAGCAACGAACTCAAAGGACCCCCCCCGTCGAGTGTAATACTAGCCTGGCTCTCTGTCGATGTTTCCCTTTATCAAGAAATCACGATTCGAGACTTGTTTGTTTTAGCGAGCGGCTTGTAAGTATATTGCGCGGGAAAAGCAGAGTTGGGTCGAGTTAAACAAGGAAAGACTTGGAAAGTTAGGTGAGCGTAAGAGATGAGTAGAAGTCCAAGGGTATGCTTGGAATGTCCATTAGAGCGAAGCTTGTGGAGGGTCCTACTGTGCGGAGGATTCTCCCTTATCCGTCCTATCACCACTGGCATATATCACCAATTGACAATTAACAGACACTGCTTCAACGAACGTTAAGCATCAACACATTATTATTTAAGTACTTAGAAGAACGAATATATATATATCAAAATAATGACAGACTCCAAATAAATATAAAGTTTGTTTTTATTTACAAGAGAGTAAAAAGAATGGATGAACGTAATCGTGACTGGTCAACAATGTAGTAAAGTAGGAGAGGAAGATTTCATGAAAATCTATGGAAGAAAGTAAGATGGGTTCGTTCGGGATGGTCAATGATTTACGAGGGTGAATGGTAGCATAACGAAAAACAAATCGGCTCTTGGCCGATCAGGCGCTAGCACGAAGGCACGAATGCGAATGAGAAGGAGAGGGTGTCCTGCGGCAGGAATAAACGGGAAATCCCGAAAATCTATTGTCAACGAACCGGGAGGCCACCATCTGTCGACCACATGATCGTCCGTCTCACTCTGACCTTCGCTCCCTCTCAACATCCAACTCACTCCGCTCTAATCCCTAATTTTCCTTCCGCGAATGGCTCCCGGTCTGTCTTCGACCATAACCTAGAATAACTAAGACACTTTCAGCCTCCTTGCAATCGGCATGTTCCAATAATACTGGCTTTGCATGTTGATTATTAACCAGATGAATAAATAAACACTCTTTTACTCTGACCAAAGCTTATTTAATTTCAATATTAATATTTTAACTATCTTTCTACAAATTTTCTTTACTCGACACACGATTTATTCATTCTTTTGGGTCAAGATATACTCGCGAATCGTTGGTAAGTAATACAGTCGAAGATCCTGAAATCCAAGCATTTATCATCGGCACAAAAATAAAATAAAAGCGCTGTCGGATGGGTAGGAAAGATCGATTGCTGTGGCAAGGCGTCGACGACAACGGCGAGAGGACACAAGAACAAGGTAGGACGAGTATTCTGAAATAATGCCAATGACATCGGATATCAGAGGAATTTTCAAAGAAACTCCTTTCAACTTACTGACAATCGAACTTAAAATACGAGCGTTTCGATAGACAATCGTCTTGGAAAGTGAGAGTGATAATATTGTAGATCGACAACGGATCGGTTAGACTGGAAGGTTAAGTGTTTCCGGCAAGTAATTTTCATGGTGGTATCTACGACACATTCTCCGATAAGAAGGACATCCTCTCTACAAGCGAGGTTAGGAAACAATCTGCGTTAGGATGAGATCGGAAAACTTGTAGAAGGTAGCTGAGAAGATTACTAAGCCTGCTAGTAGGTCTATGTAGATCCCTAATTCCACACGATGCGCGCCAGGGTTAGAATGAGCCATACCGTTATCAAAGAGATAATCCCCGATTGAAAGACAAATAAAACATTGGCCTCGATAAGCATAGGCGCCCTTTATTTTTAATCCCAAAGTACAACGCCTTTCTACGATTGCTCAGAATTCCCAAATGGGAAGACCAGGGGCAAATGCAGTGGCGGGGAATCCGACAGTGTCATTAACTATGCTAGCCGGCCAGCAGCTTTTCTCGAAGATGGAGAGCGCCAGATGCTTCTCAGAGGAAGCAGCAGCCTTGACCTTCCATCGCATTCGTCTTCGAGGGAGAGAAGCACGTGCCCTCGCATTTCACTCAACCATAAACCAAACTCTCTGCACATTCAACATAGGGATGAAATTTTAAATAAATCACTAACATTCAATCAACATATATTATATTTAATTTAATAAAAATATCAGGCGATTGAAAAAGTATTACTTCTGAACAAAACTCCGGAAGATCAAGTGGTTTCCGTTCTCTTTTACTCTTCGATTGATATTAACCGCAGGTGCTCCCAATCTTGCCACCTTTCATTCGCCATCCTTTCAACGTCAGAACTACCACTCAAACTTTCACAAGCGTAAAGTTATCGTTAAAGAAATCGAATCGAATCGCGGACATTGTGAAACAGACTTGCTACAACAGTCCATTGCAACAAGTTCTACTATAAACTTTCCGTTAATAAACTAATAATTACTTCGTCGTCATTTCTTTCTCAGCATCGAAACCTACTATCTGCGTTAAGTTGGATAATAACAGTTCAAAACACTAGAATCGTGTTAAACAATTTTCCTCACATTTCCCGAAACAGAGAAGATTTGGAGGGATAATTTGAATCATTAAATGAACAAGGAAGGGCAGTATATAAATTAGGTGGTCGTCCGTGAGAGGAGATTCATAGGCAATTAGGGTATGCATAGATTGCTGGCCCAGCTATGGCTAAATAGGGACGCAAAATCTCCTAGACGCGAAAGATATTGTTAGAATCCAAGGGCTGCTTATACAAGAGGGCGAAAGTGGGGGGAGGAGGGGGAAAAGATAGGTGGGTTAGCGTGATCCAAGGTTAGCCTGGCAAGTGAAGAAGCCAATGAGTGAGAGAGAGATCGAGTGTACGACTAGAGATGAGAGTACGGTAAATGGTAAGAGAGTAGGAGAAGAAGGTCTGACAGGAGAGGACGAGCATAGTACGAGGATAGTGAAGATCGCGTGTCCTGACGGAAGAACCGGGAGCCGACAGTGGCTCTTTTCACTCCCTGAATGAATAATCGGGGGCCCGAAAAATTCAACCGGACCTCGAATGGTAGGAGGAGAGGAGAGTAGCAACACACATAGCAGCCCCCCCCCTCTTTTGCTCTAAATTACACCCCCACGTAACCGTTTATTTAACATTAATTTAATGATATACGTTAGGGGCCGCTAGCTTCTGACAAAAGAATCGGGACCATACATCATCTCTACCGGACATTCCCAGAAGGGTTATACCTTGATTTCGAGGAATAAGACTACCTTCGGATGAAGCCTCCATCAAAATTCGATCATTACCAAAATTGTCCCTACAAGTCCCATAGAATTATGTATCAAGCACAGAGTCTCACCAGGTATCGAACATCCACTGATCTCGATATTAACTTCAAGAGAAAGAAGGGTCGAAGAAGAAGAAGGAAGGGATACGTAAGAGACACGCGGTCCTTGAAAGAGCCCTTGGAAGGAGTCGAAAGTCGAAAGTACCGATCCTGGTGCCGGGGCGAGGTCCGAGGCTTTTTCGAGTAACGCAATAAAGGCTTCGCGATAATATTGCGAATAATAAATATCAGGATGTAAATCCATTGGCAGAGGTAACGTCGGGCATAAATCAGAGTTCGCCAAGAGTCGAGCGAGGGGCTTGAGAGGAACAAGAGGGGCAGGGGAGGAAGAAGGGGGACGGTGGGAGGAAGAGAAGAAGGAGATGAGGGGGTGTTAACCGGCGAGAGCCGTGCTGCTCGTTCCTCGTCCGTACCCTCGGCGCATAGTCGTAAACTCGTCAAACTCGCATCGCGGAATAGCATTAACTACCAAGATAATACAATCGTCCTCGCGGCTTGTTCCGCTGTCTCCCACTCTCTCATATTCTCTCTCTCTCTCTCTCTCTCTCTCCCTCTCTTTCTCTCTGTCTGTCTCATATTCGAGAATCATTCCTGGCATATTGCCGCGAAAAATCATCTCAAGCATACCTTCCTCTCACCCCTTTCTTAAAGCTTGCCAAAAATGAAGAGATCGGGAACAAGACGTCCCGAGATTCCCTTGACGCATGTATTTTTTTTGTCACTTTTTATATTTAAGGTACAATGTCTGTATTTATAAAGGAAGCAATGGGGTAAAAGAAAGAATGTTTTCAAAGAATATCTGATGTAAAAGCCGGAACTACATGAAAAAAAGACAGAGTTTGGTAGAAATCTGAAAGGATACCTTTCGTATTAATCCCATTACACCGCATGGGATAAAGGATAATCACGTACCGGCTATTATAATACTACCTGACTACATTTTTGGGAACTCGTGTGCGCAGTCACGCAATCTCTCCCGATATGATTCGTGGAATAAATTTATACCGAGGGTCACAATTACGTGGCTTTGTTTTTTTTAAAGCCATCGAGTTGTTGAATCAGAAATTTTCTAATGTACAATTTTTACAAGATTTATCTGCAAGTGATGTACTTCTAGTATCACAAGTGTTGACAACAAGGAGACAGGAGCAAAACGAAACATGTTGAAAGCATAGTATCATCAGATGCAAACTATGCACGAACTGAATCAGCACGGTGCCGGATAAACAGACGAGTGTTATTCGTGTTTACGTGGCACGCACTTCGTAAAGGAAGACATACTACCAAAGAATAAAAAGAAAACATGAAACATGATGGATCTTCTAACTTCTAACAAGAAACAACTAGTTAAGATTTTCAACTAAAACAACCCTTTAAATCCCAAATGACGGAAGTCGAACCTTGTAAAATCTCTCCTTTTTCGCAGTGGGCGAGTAATTTCTTGTAGAAAGTGGGTGCAGCAAGGCAGGCTGGGCTCAAATCGATAGCAGACGACGGAAGATTATTAAGACGGGGGAAACAGGCGAATAAAGGGGTCATATAACGGACGGACATTGACGCTGGACATACGCGATGCACTTGCTCAGCGATAGGGCGCGAGAACGTAAACGAGAAAGAAAGGGGATACCGTAAACACGGGGCTTCTCTTGCCACAGACTTAAGGTCTGCATGGGGAGGATGTCGGTCTCAGCACGCGACCTCGCCCACCTTCAATACCCACGTCTATCTACACAAATATTAATAATACCACGTGTTTCCCCAATTCACAATTAAATCATTATAATTTCTTCATTTTAAATCACTAATTTCTATTAATTAATTAAATTATATATCACTTCGTGTATCATTATAAAATCACGGAAGGATTCTTGAGACACGCGTGGCGCGACGCCGGAAATAAGTGATTCGACGGAGTCATAGTCCATCGTCCGAACCAGTAGACTCAATGGGAACTGGCCGGCCGACTTTCTATTTCAGGCGAGACACGATGCAATTTTGAATCAGTCCAGTCGGCCGAAATCCCCAAGCATTTCTCTTACTTCCCAGGCTTAATCTTGAAGATTCGAGTCAGTGGTTGAGAATGTACGTGGCCGAGTATAAATTATGTCTTTTACGAGACATGCATGGGCGGTCGATCGGTTTACTTGCAAGAAAGGTAGACGCGTGGTTGGTCTCGCTCGTGGCTACGAAGGTAGGTAATATCAAACGAGGCAGCCTTGTACGGATTCTGTTACTAATATGCCCCGGCACCGCAGGAACCCCTGCGCTGCATATTATCCGATACCAATAATGCGACTAATCGAGTTAGCCTTACCGCTTAAGCTGATATGCAGCTTTATACTAACGCAACCTAACGATTGCAAAGACCGAAGTGAACTTCTTCGATGTTACTCAATGCGATCATACACACAACTACCAATCCCAGACATTCTCATCACGAAATGCTCTACTAGTCTTGATATGATAATTTGAAGTAGATGAACTAAAAGAACTGAAATGGAAGAACAGAAAAATAAGGGTTGATCGAGCTACTGCAGAGAACATGGAAGCCTTGGAATTCCAGGGGAGTCTGAGGGGGATGAGGTTCGCTCACGTGGAGGAGAGAGCAGCGTGCACGTGGAATTCGACCATCAAGCCGAAAGAGCATCTTGTGCTCTCGGCCACGAAACAGCCTATAAAATTCGTCTGGCCTCGCGCGTTCTGTTCTGTCTGTTGCTTGCTCCTCCGAAGAGGCCGCGCGCGCACACGCGAGAGCAAAGGGAGCATTAAGCATCTTTCCTCCTCCGGTTATGATCCCACATTTCACGCGTCTCTCTTCACCCTTCTCTCTTTCTCTTTCTCTCTCTTTCTCTCTTAGCTGATCGAACACGAGACATCGTATAAGTCGGTGTATATTACAATTTGAATAAAAGCCGATTCAGGGAGGAAGAGAAGCCGAAGGGTCCGAAGTCAAAAGACGAAGTGAACTCTTTTGCGGTGGACCTCCCCGCTTTACAAGTCCACCGGTCCCATCGACTGCTGCTGACTCTCAGGCACATCCACGCGACCTTTTTTTTTCTCCCCACTAAGCTTGACGTGCAAGTGCCGGAGGCGTCGAAGGGTATAATAGTCACGAATATCGCGAACAAAGTTTCGTTCTCAAGACAGAAGCATGTTGCTGGGAGCCTCCTCCCAAGAGACGAAAGACTCCTTTTGTCTTCCTTTAACAGCGAGATAGTCTCACTCGCACTCGAAAAGAGCGCGATCCTCTCCCTTCGACGCTTTACGATCTCTAATTATAACAATTACCGCGATCCTTTTTACGGGGCCATCTCCTCTCTCTCTCCTCTCCTCTTCTCTCTCTCTCACTCCTCTCTCTCTTTCTGTCTTTCACTCCGCCCCGCCGCCACCCCCGATGTCCCGTTTCTCGGAAGGCAACGCGCTCGCGCGCCAAAGCGAATGAATGAGGCCGAAGGAAGGCATCGAATAAAAAGGAGCAAAGTGATTGTCGACGAGAGGGAGAGAGCAGGAATCTCGATTCCTCCAACCGGCTGGTGGAATGGTGAATCCTCGTTCGAGGAGACCAATTGGTTTTGGTGTTTGGGGCGGCGCGATTCCTTGGCCATTGCGTACTCAAAGGAACGCATCTCTTCTTACAAACTTAGTCTTTTTCACACCATAAGGTTCGTCCCTTTTTCAATAGTCAGCCAATCCTTACTTGGAGAAATGAACGATCGTGACACGAATCGATGCAATCAAGTAATACTTCTTCTATCGAGATGATAATTCTCTCATCCCGCGGCAGGTATTACAACACACACTGTTAGTTTCCTTTACTGCTGGCAACTTCCAAGAAGGATGTTACCCGAGAGGAAGAGGAAGAACAGTAATCACGAAGACTCGCATTAAGGAAACACGTAAGAGCTTCCGAATCGAAGGTAAAATCCTTCGTACGAAGCTATCAAGAAACTTAGAGAGAAATCTGCCATTCTGTGAGGAGTTGCTGCTTGATTTCTCACGCTCGCGAGGAAGAATCGACGAGGGAACAAGGGTGTTTATAGACTGTGTCTTTCTCTTTCTATCTTGAGAGAAGTAAAGAAATAAGAAGGAAGAGAACAAGGCTTTAAGACAGGCAAACGATCGCGATTTCGTCCAATCACTGCACTGGCCGGCCGCAGTGGATGCAGGCGTTGCAGCAGCCACAACAGACTTCAGCTGCTGCTGCTTCTCTTAACCCTGCGGCGTTATGAATCGACTCAGCCTCCATCGATATCTTTACTATTCAAACTAATTCCTTTCAATTCCATAACTACTTCTAACTTCTAATAAAATAATAAAAATTCTCATATTACTAAAAAATAAATATATAATAATTTCATTATCATTTAAATGATCAAAGAAAAGGTAGAAACTAGTTGCTCGAGCAACAAGTGTTTCCAAGTCAGAAGTGGCTGGAGTAGCAAGGTTCGATAACGATCTTGGCACTCGCTCGCATCTTAGTCTCTCAGCAGATAGCGTAGGATCTGACGATAGGATCAAGCAGTGGCTACTAGAAAGAAGTAGTCTTAGTAGAGTTACAAGTGCGTTAGTTGTATATTCTGCAAAGAGTACTCGAAGCAGAGAGAAAAGGCGGTCGGTTAGATGGCAGACATCGAATGGTAAGAGACCAGGTCGCATCCAACTGTCACATGTATATGTGTATGTCTGTGAGAGAGCCGGATGGGTAAAAGAGTATGGATGGAAGTACATAAGGCGAGGAGCAGTGGATGGAGAAAGAAAGATAGGGATCGAGAAGTTACTGGCTGATGGAAGAAAGAGAGGATGGCCGGTAAGTACATAGGATGAGACGTTTATATACCCCAGCGATGTCTATAACGCCTCAAGTTACGAGACGCCTTTACGAGCGAATGCAACTCGCGCCAGACGTCAAGAAGGAGCAAGAATAAGGCCCCCCTTTTTCCAAACCATCGACCGAGGTTTCATGGCGCGCGATTCCTTGTGGGCCTTTGCTCTAACCTCCCAAATATTTCTCACACCCTTTCTTTTTCGGGTCTTCTCAACCCTGGTATATCTTGAAATCATCGACCTCCCTTTGTCTACATATCATTCCTCAACAAACCAGTATATATTGTATGAGAAACTTTTTAATAAAATGTTAACAAAGTCCTCTGAAAATGAGTCCCACTCTTCTCTCTCTCTCTCTCTCTTCGTCGTGACAAATGTCCCGCCTGTGAAACTGTGAACTGTTGACCGTGGCAAATTGCATTGCCAGCCGTGAAAGACCGTTCTCTCGTGCGCACGTACGCTGATTCCGGGAAAGACTTGCGACTTCGTCGAACTCGACAGTTAGACATTAGAATGCAATGGCCACCGGCTATAGGAGAGTCCTGTGTCCTATCTGACACTTGCGACGTTCTTTGCCTTTTTCCTACTCTCTTATTTCTCTCTCTCTCTCTCTCTCTCTCTCTCTCTCTCTCTCTCTCTCTCTCTCTCTCTCTCTCTCTCTCTCTCTCTCTCTCTCTCTCTCTCTCTCTCTTTTTCTCATACATTGGGAAGGCAGAATTTCCATGGTGGACGCTTTCCTCTCCGGTAGTTTCAGTCCTCGTAAGTTGGAACACAGGCTTTGCCAGCCGGTCCTTTGCTTCTTCTCCTTCTCTCTTCGTTTAAGATACGCCTCTTCTTCTAGTCGAACGAAAAGAGAAGGAGAGAGAGAGAGAGAGAGAGAAAGCACGAAGCTGGCTGCTCAGGCCATTAAATTAATAATTTGTGGTCGACAACGGCATTGTAAGATCGGACGCAATCGTTATAATACGCGCTGCCTTTTATTATCGCTCCCCGATGGCGTATGCTAATTTACTGCTAATTGTATTCCGCGGGCGACAATGATGCGCGTCTCTCGGTGGCGGAATTGCAATCGCCGTGAAGGAGCGAACGAACCAATGGACACAAACGGACAAACCTTCCTTGCGACTGACTATAATGTCGCTATTCCTTCACTCTTTCTCATCGACGCGCACGTAAATGTCCGCGTACCGCACGTACCGATCGTACTCGATCCTTGGAATTGGATTGTCCGTGACGTGACGTGACGTGACGTGACGTGACGTCGACCTACGAAAAAATAGGCTCAGCCGTCATTTTCTCTGGCGTAAAAAATCGCCGAGACAAATCGTCAAATTCCACCACTATGCGTCCTGTCGTCATTCGTCTCCGACGCTTTCACAATTCAGTAAGAAAGTTGCATACACTCATCTCGAGTATTTTATACTTTAGCAATAGGAGAATTAACAGTTGTGTAAGAGAGACAGTTGTAATTGAACGGAAGTCTCGATTTGAGAAGGAAATTGAAAGATCCTTTTCTGGGATCTCGAAAAGGACAGATTAAGGAACATGCGGTTGGCACGTGCGAGCCACCCTTGGAAGATCCATTCCGTGGGTCCAACATAAACTGGTATAAGCTCAAGAAAATAAAGATTCTATGATAATCACTGTGTTATTTTTGTAAATCTATATATTTCTTTCTGTCGAAGGATAAATTTAATAATACTGAAATTGCAAGGGTTCTAGAATAAATGTTGAGGAAGGATTATGAAGATTAAGATGAAGGGTGAGTGCAGATAGTACGAAAGGGAACTAACAGGCTCGAGGAACATCTTAAGACGAAGGGAACAAGTGGGACTCATAGAAAAAGACCCCCTATCGGTAAGGAATCGATAATCCACAGAGATACTATGGTCCGATGCACAATAAGTATCGATATCGTCACTGTCGATCTACTATCATGATTGTGAGCAACACATCTTGCCCGGCTCTACCTTTGCCAAGCTGGACTACCCCGAAACCAACCTTTCTCTTCGAAACAAAACCTCCGAAAGTATTCAACAACGTACCAAAAGGAACACCAATGAAATTAGCATTGGATAGAATGACGCATCGTTCCACCATGCTAATTCCACCAAATACTACGTCAATCTTTCCCACACCTTTCCACGATTACCAGTGGCGAAGTAGTCTCGGAAACTGGTTCACCAGCAGCGCCAATTACCAAGTGTTGAAGTACTAAAGTCTAACGGAGACTGAGAAAGAGCCTATTCAAAAGTAGAATCGGGCGTCCTCGTTGAAATGGCAAAAGTATCGGCATCCACTAATACAAGTACAGGGTACGTACATTCCTCTATGTAATCCTCGGCACCTAAGACTATCCGATTACAGGGGATCGCCGTATTCTCTTAAACTGAAAGTAGGTCGCCTATAAAATGCTCGCACCGAACGTTACTATCTCGAGTGATTTCGAACCCAAGCCGATTGTTACATCCCCGCGCGTGCAATATTACTAAAATCAATTGTCGGTAATAAATGTTGCTAATAACACGGCAAAGCTGAATTCAAACGATTCTTGATAGGCGTAGCAATTATTGTCCGAAAGAGCAGCAAGTTTTTATTGCCCTTCTGTTGATATTTCGTCGTTGCAATTTACTGATGCATAACCGAACACTCACTCGTATGTATTAGGAATGTATTAGAGAATAACTTTCGCGAAATCTGGGACACGCTGAAGTCTATTCTAATGATTGTGCAAAGGCAAAGTGTATGCGCGCGCGAGCGCGCGCGCATTATTTCCGTGAACGTCGAATGACGAGGGTTATTAAGCGGGTTTCTTATATCGAGGAAGCCAAGTTGAAGTAAATACTATACAATGTATTGGGAATAGCATTGAGTCCGAAATTCGACCGATGTAGTAATAAAGGTGAAATAAAAATGTCTATTCTTCCATATCTCATACTTGAAGAAGATTTAACTGACCCGGACTTCCCCGGAAGAAAGCTTATTACATGACTATTTGCCAAGGGTGCCGAAAGGAAATGGTTAGTTTATGGTGCTACCTGTCCTCGAAGAACGACGCAGGACATTGCTGACAGTGTTACAAGTAAGGAGGAAGGTCGAGATGAAAATGTGACGGTACCTTTTTCACTGGAGGAAAAAAGGTTAGGGGGCATCCCAAGCTTTTCGGCCTTGCCGCGCAGTTATAAAGTCATCAGGCAAGACCTGACATTGGAGCGATCGGTACTTTCTACGAAATTATTCCTATTGTTTGTACGAAACCGGACCCGAAACCGGAGTCGAAGTGGCCTTTGAATCTGTCTCGAAGACTACCGCTGCCTTCGAAGAAAGCCGATTCCTACTACGATAAACGCTATAAACTTGTCTCCATTGTCTTGAATTCTTTTGTGCCAACGACGGGTCCTTCCGGTTGCAAAACAGGAAAAGAGTCCGTGATTCCTTTGCACATAGCTTTAATCAAGGAAATTGGTATCCTAATCCGAAAACGGTATTACTTCCTATTTAACAGGGGTTATTCCCAATATTCTGAACAATAAAGATGTCATCTATCAATCAGATTTGTAGGATAAGTCGAGGAATTCTCTACGAGAAAATGACTCGTTGTATATTACGATTCTTCCAAGCATATCCTTTTTCTTGCCATTCTCGGCCAATCGAAACGGTACTAGCGATAAAATAGCTGCAACTTCACAGTATTATTGAAGTATTCAGGTTAGCAGTTGGCGCGATCTTCGATCGTAGAACACTCGGCCAAGCATTAATAGTAGCAGTGAGGGGCAACTTCTCGCTAGGATCGTAAAAATATAATTGCGACGATTACAACAACGTTATCTGGGCTGCGTCGAGCTAGCTAATGATACGTGAGTGGCCAACAATTCTCGCTCGGCTCTTTCCAGCCCTCTTCTGAATCAACATTGACGTACAAATGCATATTACGTCCGGTTTAATTATCTAGCATAAACTAACATATCTTTTTTTTAAATACTTCATTTCTTGATTGTATATAAATATTCTCATCTACCATATTTATATTACAATACGAAATGCGAATACAGAACAAAAGATTCAAGTTATTCCAAGAGTGATTATTCAGTGAGCATCGAAAGGTATGAAAAGGGGGAAGTGACTGGATGATCCTGGGACTCGGGGTTCATCAAACAGGCGGCTAAATTAAATGAAACGTCCCTCTTTGGTGGCGGTTCGCGTGGTTCCACGAAGTGACCAGGTAAGCTAAGGAGTCGTCGACCTGTTCGACCTGAAGAGAGACGTGTTCGTCTGGCGCTCTCTCTCTCTCTCTCTCTCTCTCTCTCTCTCTCTCTCTCTCTCACTTTGAAGAGAGGAGACGAGAGAAGAGATACGCAAAGGCCTCGAGGAAGAATCGAGTGCGATCGACTGCGATGGAATGATTGTACACGTATATCTATGGATGACAGAGTCCGAGGGAGTCAATTCTCGCAGGGGGAGAGTGCGGAAGAGAGAAAAAGAGAGAAAGAGAAAGAGAGAGAGAGAGAGGGCGAGGCGCGAGTAAAGTTGAAGAGTCAACAAGAAGGGTACGTGGTCGGTGTGTGCCATCGTGGCATGGCACGTCTCTGGCCGCGCTGTTTGCACGAACTTACTCCGACGAAGAAACCCGTTTCACCTTTTCCTTCGCATCTTCCTCCTTCGTGTCCTCTCTGGACACCGCGAGAACGCCAAGGAACGCGACGAAGAGGGAGGCTCCACCACACACGTACACAAGCGGCACATGCATACGTCCATAATAAAAGCACGACTTCCATCGGCGAGGTTTACTTAGGACCGACGCGATACACGGGATGGTTCAAATGAAATATTCCAACGACTAAAGAAATGGAAGGGGTAGAAGGCGAAAAGCGTACCATTTCTTCTGAACGTGTCTGAACTGCTTCGATCCGAACCAAAGAGATCCCGAAATCGATAGGAAGATCACTGTGGTTTTCGCTTGTAGGGATTTCAGTGATTTTGCATTGTGAAGTGGGTTGTAGTTTGGATCTCGAGTGTCGGTAGAATGAAGGAGAGTTTTGAAGAAAATCCGAAGCGTGGAAATCGGCTTAAAGGGGCAGGTAAGATATTTGGAGGTGTGCTTGGCAAGCAGCTTCCAAAGAGAGGAAGAGAGAAAGAGAAAGATAGAAGAAGAAGTTTGAGGTCTGGGTGGTGTGTGCGGGGAGCGTGTCCGTGACGAGACGAGAGGAGAAGAATCGGTAGGCTCGTGCCAGGCCCATTACCTGCATGGGGTCTTTTCCAGCTAAGAGGACCCAGCGACCACCTTGGTGGCAGTAGCCACCTTATAAGTCTTGGCTAATGGCCGTTCGTACCTTCGCCCTGAGGAGAGCACGATGGGGTGTGATAGCCAATTGGGTGCTAACCCAAGAAAGTCCCACTTGACTCGAAGAAGACAACAAACAAACCGAGAGATCCTCTATGCTACACCGCTGCTACTCGGTGTCATAGCATTTCCTCACCCGATCTTCCCTCCATCGAAATCTTCTTACAATCTTTTTCCTACTGTTTTATCCCCTTAATTTTTTATTTCATATTAAAGATATAAATATAGCAGTGAGTAAATTATCAGATTTATTTTTAAGTCCGAAAATGGTCAAA
This sequence comes from Ectemnius lituratus, assembly GCA_910593735.2. Lineage (NCBI taxonomy): Eukaryota > Metazoa > Arthropoda > Insecta > Hymenoptera > Crabronidae > Ectemnius > Ectemnius lituratus. The sequence continues at coordinate 1,632,291 of OU343033.1, forward strand.
TGAAAGCTCGTAGAACTTGGTATCGTATGCTACTGTAAACCTCTCGATGTCCTCAATGCAGCCACGCGCGGTTGTCTAGAACACGCCGACAGAAATACACCAACGATTATGTATCGAGCGGTCTAATCACCGACAAGCCGCAGAAGTCCCTTTGAATATGTATCCCGAATACGATAATCAGCATAACCGCGAATACTAATTATGCAAGCGCATTTACCGTTCATGGGCGAGTCTGGGTGCGTCCAATAAAAGTCCGCCCTTTCTCGACCACTCCCTTTTACAACTGTTTCCAAGGTAAAACATGACTTTGGAACTTCGACATAAACGGTTAAGAAAAAAAAAAAAAAAAAAAAAAAAAACAGGTATCGAATACATTGTTCGTGTCGGAACAATAATGAAACGTTGTAGGTATGAGCGACTATTAACAAGGCGAGATAAGGTGGAAGACATTGTGTCGGACTGTTACAGGTTATTACAAGTTATAACAAGTGGTAATACGAGGAGGTTGTTGGCGAGCGTGGTTCTAATGCTATAGAATGTGTTTTGCGGCTACTTTCGCAGTCCGGGGATGAACGCGGAGCGGAGGTGGACTGATGTGATTAGAGGGAGAGTGGCAGTTGGACTAGGAGATATCGTACGGTAGCCTACTCGGAGGGGAATACTAGCGGAGGCGGCATTTTCTTCTCTCTTTCAACGGCTACACAACAAACACACTCGCGCAATATGTGCGCGCGCGGCGCGCGCGCACCGGCACCGCATGAATAAAGGCAGGCGTGACCGGCGCTCGCGCTTGGACCAATCGCGATTCAGCCTCGTCTTCGACTTTTTTGCTGTATTTCATTCACTCGCTATCTCCCTCGGAGCGGCCTCTCCTCGCTCCAGCTCTCGCTCTCACTCTTGCCACCTCCGCCGCCGCCGCCGCCGCCACCGCCGCCGCCACCGCCCGCCTGCGCAACTCCATCCCAACTGATTCCCCACTCGGTGGCCACCGCTCGCCGTCACCGAGTTCTCCTTCACTGATCAACATCACCTGCGTCTCTACCTTCCATTCGACTACCAGCTTACATTCTATCTTACATTTTTCAACAAATATTTATAACTAATACTTTTAAATCAAAAAAGGATCGAGCGAAAGGTCGATTCTAAAAGCGAATGGTAAGAAAGAGAGGGATTCAAAAAGTTGGAGAGATTGAAAGAGAAATAAAAGACAGGGTTGGCAAAGGTATCGACAGAGAGTGAAGAGAAGCAATGGCAGGTTCTGAACAGTTGGAATAAGAAAAAAAGAGCAGATTGGTCTTTGCAATTTTGGGCTTGTGCCTCACTGCCGCAGGACGATACGACGAGAAGAGAGAGCGAGAGAGTAAAGGCTCGACGAGAGAGCGGCGTCTGAGGGTTGGATCCCGCGCAGGATATTACTTCCAAAATCTAATTATGAGATTTTTATAGGGCTATCGTAAAACGGGCCGAATAATAGTTCGTGACTCCCCCCGGAGGAAGAAGCCGGTGCACCTTGTGGTGCTTGTGTGTACGAGAAGATAATGGGGAGCTTCGGGAGCGAGCCTATCCTAAAAGGAAACACTGAAATCTTCGGCTCTCCGTGCCCGTGATGCCTAACCAAGGCCGTCCTCCACCAAGGATTCAAGAGTATTCCTTCTTCCTTCTATTAACCCCATTCGTATAATTACATATCCAGACTCACCGGACAAATTGGTCAATATATGAATTAGTTTACCATTGTACATTTACTCATTTTTAATTTCATTACCAGTGAAATAATACGTCAACGTTGGTGGTCGATTGGATTGGACGAGTAACCAATCCACACCCTTGATTTACTCGACACACCCTTACAATCCCACTTATCCCTTCATTCCAGTCTCCGTCTTTTATACTATGTGATCGAAACTGTACTTGTTGTTAGAATAAATAAATTGATGTTATAGAAATTTTATAAAAATCGTTATTTCATTTCTCCAGGTGTCAATGGTAGTTGGAAGGTCTGATCCGATTAGTGGGAAGCTTCTAAATGAAATGTTAATGTCCGAACTAAAAATAGAGGCGATGAATCAACGAGATGAAAAGCCGAGCATCATCCTGGCGGCGAGAAGAGCGAATGAGTGAGCGAGTGAGGAAGTAAGCGAGCGAGCGAGCGAGCGAGCGACCGGTTGCCGAGATAAGGGTAGCCGAGTGTCACGACACGTCGCTACCAGTTAGTGTTAAGGTCGTTAAGCAACGTCGTCGCCGGGCACGCTCCTCACCCAAAACATTCGTCAGCCAGTGTGTATACCGGTGTCATCGACCGAAAATCCGCACCGCGCCGCCAGGAGAGTTTACAAGTTCATACGAATTTGGCGCAAGTAAGTCAATTGAGAATCCGCCTAATCAAGAATTGCAAGTTATCTTCAAAGAAATATATTTTCTAGTATTTAAGTGTACGATTGATCTTTTAAGTATTTTATATTAAATGAATACTTGAACAGGGTGAATAATCCTGAAATTCGCAATGGGTGGTCAAGTATGATAAGATTGGACTAAAATGGTCAGGCAAATATTCGACTTTAGGCGTAGCTGGTGAGACAATGACGTCAGATGACACGCGACACTACTATTCGGTCACCTCAAAAATAAAAGTCTAAGGGGCCACGGATAATCGGTGTATTTAAATGCTTATTTGCTAGCGATAGATGCTCTCTTCCAAGCCTAGTATCATCATAATGTGGAAGCAGACACAGCGTATGACGTCAGCCTAATGATGTTAATTGTACCCTGGACGTTTATCGGAGATTTGTATGGCTCATCCTTGCGATACCAGCGCACAGGTATTGACGATGCGAATCAATGTTTACCCGGCAATTCTACTCCGCCGGAAAAATACTCGTCTCGAAAAACAGACGAAAGAATCCTAAGAAATGAAATATCATAGCTGTTATAATCGAGGATAGCGAAATAATGTAGAGTACAAGTCTGTGCTCGTTCGGATGCGCGATGAGAATCATGCACAAAAAAGTGCCGGCGCAAACAAAAGCCTGTTTACTAATGAGTGGTGTGGGGGGGTTTCGTCGAGACGAACATATCGACGTAATTAGAGAAGGAAGAGTCGGTTGAAAAATGTTAAGTATCATTCTGCATTGGTAATATGGAAAACATTCTTGATGGAGGGTTAATCTAGAAAGATCGATGTTAAAAGGTTATGAGACCGATGTCAAGTTTTTTTCGGCGACCAAGCCGAATTAAATAACAAACAGGATTCGATGCTACTTTAATATTAAGAACGTTAGCCCGCACATAAAAGTGATATAAAAAAGGCGTTCCAAGCTGGTAGGAAGGCGCGAACAGGGGAGCCTGTTTGTAAACTCTGCTCTGCCCTTCTGGCACGCTCCAAACACACAACTCTACTCTCTCTCCCTCTCTCCCTCACACACTCTCACTCTCTCTCCCAAGTATTTCCAATGACGGCACTCTCGCGAATAGTCTGCCAATTCTATTGTCAGACTTTTATCGATCGCGGGCTAATGAAAAAACGCGAGATACGACCTCTCGCGATTTCAATGCGACCAACAAGTAATATCTCAAGTTGAACCTTATAAGATCTTCCCACATGCTTCGCTAAGCAACGTGCAAGGCACGCCATGCGTAACTACAGACAAGATTCTATTAAAACGTAGTAGACATCTCTGAGACATTCCAATTTCACGACAACCCATACTTGTCTCTGACAAAAGAACAATTTTCATACTTGTGAAACGTGATTAATTGAAGCTGTTGCTTCGAGAACGTTCGCTAATTACGGTAGAGCCAAGGAGCCGTCGGACATTGGTAGAGATGTGGCAATCGTTGTAATATGAATATGAAGAAGGTGGAGAATAAAGTACTATTGGATTAATGTGATGAGAAATAAAGATATGTTATTAAAGTAAAGTCACTTACGAGTGGACTGTCGGGTGTATGCCGATGATGGGGCAGCGATATGTTGGCCATGGCGACCCCTCCCCCTGGGTTGCCCATGTCCTGATAGTCGTCGCTAATCTCCATCGCGTAGGATGGCAGCGGTTCTCTGTTCTTCACCCGAATCTTGGCTGTTTTACCGCAGCGAGCGGTCGTAGTCCACGGCACAAAAGACACCACCCCCGAGCGGCCTACGCGGCCGAACACGCTGCTCGAGAGAGATATAGATTGACGAGAAGGAAGGAGAGGGTAGCCGGAAGCGGGCGCGCGAAAATCGGCTGTCCTTGTATGAGTGCCGATCGAAGGGCAAAAATCCGCGTCCGGCAAATGAAGCACCCTCTCCGTCGAAAAAATATCTCGCACTGTATTCTTTCCTCGAGTTTGCTCGTTCCACCTGCGTTGCGAGTACGATCGCCGGTGCGCGCGATCGTCACTGCGATTAATCGACTCCGTCGGTAAAGCACGAGTCGGCCAGTGGAAATGACAGGCGCCCGGGAAAGCAGCTTGATATCAAGGTGTCATCGGCACCCTTGGTTACCGCTACTGCCAGCACTTCTTAGACGCGTGCTCATGCCTGATATCGCTTTCCCGGCGAAACAGGTCCTCCGAGAGCATGTACGATCCGTGTCGGCAACTTGCGCACCTCCAAAGAGAGTGAGTGAGTGAGAGGGAGAGAAAGAGAGAGAGCACGCGAACTACTTCCTTCTTCTCTTCGATCTCAACACCGACTGTTCTCGCGAAATCGATCTTCCCACGATTCCAACTTGAGTGTCGAGAAGTGCCGGTTCTTCCTTTCCTCGCAAACGTCCGGTTCTCTTATAATCACGAGTCACGCTGCATCACCAAGTCGAATCGGGTAGACACACTGCTTGTCTGACATGCGCGTCCTAGCTCCAAGACAATTATTCCGTGATATCAAATGGCGCTTTCGCACGATTCTTTGTGGTCTTCACTCTTGCTAGTGTCAAGTGTCTTTCTGTACTTGTATCGATGCTGAAAGGGCGCGTTCACCTTCCGCCCCTTTGGCGCACTTTGCCTCTCTGTCTCTTTCGCACTGAGTGTATATGTTGGCGCGGTGACACGGTGACGGCAGCGGCGGCGGCGACGACGACGACGACGGCGACGGCTGTCACGGTATGTACGGTGGGAGTGCGCGCACACCGCGATACCGAAAGGGACTGAGGACGCTCCGAATAGCCGGACGAACGAGCCCGCAGCCAGCCAGCCAGCAGCCAGCCAGCCAGCCACAGCCAGGAAGGAAGGAACAGCGGCGGTCTGGCCCTGGGAGGGGGGAGAGAGGGAAAGAGTGAGCGAGAGAAAGAGAGAGAGAGAGAGAGACAGAGAGGGGGTAGAGAGAGCAAGAGGGAGAAAAAGAGTAGCAGGCAAGCGGTAGAAGGTAGTGGGGGAGAAGTAGTAGTGAGAGCGAGAGCGTTCGGTGCGGATGATAGGCCGGCAGGTAGCCGGGCGACCGGAGCCTCCAGATTTCCGATCAAGGTGAAACGCCGGCGTAAACAATCATCCTCGATCTCTATCTCTTCCACCGATTATTCCAATTATCTGTAATGCCCCTTCCGCAGAATAACTGCCAGCTGACAAGTACTTCACTCCCTCGTCTTTTCCATATTCTCATCTTCCAGTGTCGAGATATATTGATCCTATGGAATGCAATATCGCTTGAATGTAAAGGGGGCGAAATTTATTGAACGTGGATGATTAAGCTGAGGCGGAAATTTGCGTGCCATACTGGTGGTGTGTCGGTGGTAGCTGTATGTACGAGGGTGGATGGCAAAGGCAGGCAGGCAGGCAGGAACACAGGAGACGGCTTGCGTCGCGTCGCGACGCCGCGTCGCTTGGTAGGCGGAGGCCTTGGAAGCCAACTCCATCCTCGACGAACCTATATCAGCTCGCGGTAGGCGGCCGCGCGACCCGGTCACGCCCGATATCGACGCCTTTCTCTCCTACTCCGCATCCCTTCCCTCATCGCAACGCTGCCGCCACCACTTCTCCCCTCTCTTGCGCACTCTCTTTAACTCTCTTGCTCCCTCGTACGATGTAATGTACTCGCGATTCTTGCTGCTCGTATTTAGATGGTAGCAACGAGTACACCCTATCGTATAACGACCCGTGCACCGCGAACGTGGACATCGGTCACGTTGGATGGATCCTTGATGGTTGGGGATTTCCCTTCCCTGTTAGTTGCTCGCTTCCGCCGCTCTCGCCTTGTTAGATCTTCGAACTCCTAGTATCTCTTCTATGCAGACAAAAATATACATATGTATACAGGTTTCAAGAGAAATAATATGAGAATAATAAAATCAAATTATGTTTAAACTATGACTCTGATTTTTGTAACACTTATTTCTTAATGAATGCTAATTTTCTAAGGATTTTTCATTCCAACGAAATCTAGATCTTGGTATTTCAATGTATGAAGAAGGGCAGCGGCAACTAAGAGACAAAAGACGGTCGGTAGTCCTACCGAGAAAAGTGTTAGCTGACAGGTAAGTAGGCATAAGTAGGTATGGCAAGTGCAATAAGTGCTTTAAGTATCGGAAGCCTCTGTATTCTAGCGGGGGCTTTCCACCGAGCAAAGCGCAACTCGTATCAAGGCGCAGAAGCGAGAAGACAGGGTAGAAAACGAGCGAAGGATATTGGTGGTGGAGGGTACGCAACTCTCGTCCAAGAGTATTAAACTTTAGTATCCTCCAAGTACTTTGCTCCAGACCGTGACTCGTTAACACCCCGGACGCCGTTTGATCCAGCCAGTAACAACAAGGCTCATCTCCAACCATCTCTCCAGACGATATCCTTTCGCAGCTCGTAGCCTTTCTTTCTTTGCTACACTATTTCCTTTCCAACCCTTCTCATCGTCCTCATATTACATTCGCCATTTTAATCTATCCTTTTCCTCTTCAATTCTCTTTTAGATTCGTTGCTTCGACGCTCGTCTTGATTCCTCTGTTCTCTTTACCTTTTTCTCTTTGCCGTTTCTCTTCTCTCACTGCTCCACCTTCTCCTCCACCTCTTTCTTTTACTCGGTTATAAGCGCAGCCGTATGCGTTCCGTCTTCCATATATTTCGACATATACAGCCAAATGAAATACCCGTGTCTGCGCTTAACTTCCACCCTATTTGACGCCGCTCGCCCCTCTCTCTCTCTCTCTCTCTCTCTTGGTTCTACTCTTCGCTCTGCTCGCGTTTCATCTCACTCTCACCGTCTCCTCCTCCACCTCCTCCTCCTCCTTCTCCATGCGCTCTTCTCTTCCAGAGTGTGTGGTTCATTCTGTTTTCTTTCGGGCAGCTCGTACACGTTTATACGAGGCATCTGCATGCGGCCCACGTCACATATACAGCCAAGATGGCGTATACACGGCGCGCTCGTAGTACAAATTGCAGGTAATTGCAGCCCGCGGAGAAGGTTCGCTTACTTGCTCGCTCGCTTGCTTACTCGCTTCAACTTGAGAGCAGCAGCAGCAGCAGCAACAGACAAGCCTGCTCGCTCTGCTCTACAGCCGAGCGAGTAACGCACGAGAGAAGCGAGAGGCAGAAGAGGAAGAGGAAAGGAAAGGAAATAGGCGCAAAGGCTGGGCAAACCCAGGACCGTGTGAAACTGCGGATTTTATGATTTACAAACGCGCTATCCTTTATAGGGCTGTGTATGTACCTATACGTATGCATAGAGGTTGTAACATGCTCGACGAATCTACTTGGTGAACTTGGGATACGCCTCTGCTACTCTTATAGCCCGCGCCGACCTCCTCGACGAACCGCGGCATAATTGCTGAGTGTCGAGAGTGCGGACGTGCGATTTACGATTTCGTTCGAGCACAGACGCTCCCCTTGAAGAAGGAGAGGGGGAAGTTGTGCGAGACGAATAAAGTAGTGCGTCTTATTTCAAGTACCGTCGAAAAGGGATCTCCACGAATTGAGGAGAGGTTCCCCGCATTTGTTTGTAGACTGTCAGTTTTAGTGATTGACTGGACATCGATCGAGGTCTATTGAATGGAACGGGCGACGATGGTCAGTCATTGGCCGTTATAGTCTTTCCCGGAAGGTCACCCGACCTGGCAAAGGTCTTACTTGGCCCCTTGTTAGCCCCCGGCACCCGAGGCCCGTTCCAATTTAAACCGTTAAGATTTCTGAAACTTTATTAGGAGTTAGAGAGAGAGAGAGAGAGAGAGAGAGAGAGAGAGAGAGAGAGAGAGAGAGAGAGAGAGAGAGAGAGAGAGAGAGAGAGAGAGAGAGAGAAAGAAGGGACCCATGACCGAAATAAAACCCAAGATTTCCTGTGTTGACCCGATCGTTACGATCGCGTACACTTCCTATGCGGCACGTCCACTTCTCAACTTTTTGTCTGGCTTTCCCTTTGCCTTTAATGCTTGGCCCTCCGCCACCAATCCACTCTATGAAAGTCGATAAGAGAACCAAGAGTCACAAAAGTACCTTTGTAGGTAGTGCGTGCGACAAAAAATCGCTAGAGGACTACTACTCATTCGTTACCGCTTGAGCAAAAAGGCACGCTGTCGTTGAGGAAACGGTAGGAGCGCGATCGCCTCTAAAAGATACATTGTTCTCGAATTTGCACAGCCGGCGCGCAATTTATGCTAATAACAACACGCATAACGTTGACGCAGGCTAAAGGCACGTTCACGTGCGTTGTGCGCATCCGCCCGTATGTTCTTCGCTCGGAGAGCAGCTCGTAATCAGGAAATCGGGCAGGAAAGCCTGAGCATAAATGTTCGTGAGGGTAGCAAGCTTCCTTGCATTATGGAATGCCCCGGGAATAAGTACTTCTTCACTATCCGATCGTCTGTTCAGGATTAGGTCCGACGTACCTTTCTCCCTCAACCGAGAGCTGACTTGACGATCTTGTGCACGATAGGATCACTCAACTTATGCGAGGCAGATGCGATTGAAAAATGATTATAGCAACCCTGCGCAAATTAGTACGAAAGACACAAAGCGAGAAATGCGGCGAGCAGCTCTAAAATGGTGGAATTATTCCTGTAGACGATTGTCGGCGAAGGGATGCGCTCTTTCAGGCCGGAAAATCGAGCGCATGTGTTCAGAACGCGTGTAATCGAGCGCCCTCGTAATTACGCGCGAAGGCTACGGGGCAGAGGGCGAGAAATAAGTGAGAAAGAGAGAGAGAGAAGGAGTGGTTATGGCTAAAGTGGCTCTCTCGGTTAAAGGAAGAAAGGATGTTTGAGAAGCCGCGCCTCGGGATGTCCTCTTATATTTCTTGACACCTACGATTGACAATTCTCAGCGCGACGGTCTTCGTTCATAAGCGAGAACGGACTATTTGTTCCCCCTGACTCTTTCCTCTCTTTCTCTCTCTATCATACACATACGCATTTCTTTTCGAATCCTTTTCTATCCTCTTTCGTTATCGGAGAATCTTCTGATTTCCGTCTTTGTTAAGTTGAGAGTATTGGCGAGGCGTCGGCACAACTCAGAGTTCTCGCGTTCACCGATATGCTGCCATACCAGGGGATACGCGCAACGTGAATGTGAGTTGACAATTATGGCCCCCTCGGGCTTTTATAGCCCGGCTCTGACTGGCTTGCATACCATTGCGGCCATCTTGTTAACCACGATTAAATATTGATGTAAGAACACGGATATCCATCTAGCACTAGCAAAAGATTTCTCGTTCGCAGAACGACCACTCGAATCTAGGACGGTAATCCTCTATTCTGTCGAAGTATCTTCCAATGGAACTCTTTAAACAAGACTTGCACACCTAACAATTCTGAACATAGGTGTTCAATGGTAATTACCGAATGATAGATGTAACCGGTCTAGTCGATACGTAGAATCGGGTGGTAAGAGTGGCGTGACAGTATATGCATAAACAAGGGTGCAAGGGTGAATCAACGGTTCCAGCGCTAATTTGGCAAACGTTGGAGCGCGTATCTATTATTGTGCAAATCGTCGACAAGCTGATTGCGGTGAAACGCTTGACACAATGGGCACCGGTCTCGCTCTCCCCCTCACTGACACTCTAGCTTATTCACTCACTCTCTCTCTCTCTCTTTCTCTCTCATTCTATGTCGAGCGCATCTCGCGCGTAAATCTTCATGGTCCCCAAGGGGTGTTGAACCGCCGCCCCATCGTTAGCGTGCCGAATCAACCGGAAATTCCAGCTTTCGTCGCTTCCGTATTGAGTGGCGCGAGGGCGAGAGTGAGAGAGTGAGGGGAGAGGAAAAGGACAGCGAATGAGAGCTCTCTGCCTGTCCAGGCAGCAGCAGCAGCAGCAGCAGCAGCAGCAGCAGCAGCGGGCTCTTACGCCCAAGGAATTAGCCAAGGCGAGACAAAGTCCTTTCGGCCCTCTCCCTCGATTGTCATGAAAATATTGGTTTACTACGCAGCCGAAGAACGACGAGGAGGAACGTGTCTCCAACATTTCCAGATAATTAGAGATCCCGCTCCGAGCCAAGTTCGCGCGCCAACACACCTGGACCACATCCATGCTAATCCTTCTTCGCCAAGTCGTCTTCTCTTCTCACCCATTGCCCTTTCTCATGGTTCCTATCCTTTTCAGTTGCGACTATTCACCCCATCTGGTACCACCATGTGTTTCTTCAATGACAATGGATGATTCCTTGCATCTTCCATGTTCCACCAGCTTCTTCTCTCTGAAAACAGATAATTATAATAGTTGAATCAACCTCAACTTCATTCGAATAGAATCTACTGGAATATATATTTATAAAACTGAACTCTGCTGTATCAAGAATTGGCAGAATGTTATATAATGAGTGACGGTATCACTTAAGCGTGTAAGTACTTGTCGTCAAAAGTGAATCGTTACAAACGACGGTGCCATTGTGAAACCGGCTTTTTTCACGCTGATCCTATCTGGCTTGTTGGGGACCAGTCCTTTCTACGCATGGACCGTGATCATCTCACGCGGCAATGATTCTAATCCGCGTAACGAAGTGTCGGTATAAAGGACGAAAATAGAGGGTAGAGAATGGAAGGGGCGGAAACGCTAAAAGAGAGAGACAGGGAAGGATCGCCCTGAAACGAGACAAGCGTGAGTAGATCGCTTTTGGGATCATTAATTATCCTAGAAAGTGCGAGACCAAGCAGGATAGGCGGGAGCAAAGTCACACTGGTCCGACAGAGAGAGAGAGAGATAGGCGGAGAGAGGGCTGGAAGTTCAAGAGCAGAGAAAACAGCAGAGATAGGAAGGAGAGCAAGGGAGAGGGCGAATGTCGCCACTGCAAACCGAAATTACCGTCGAAGATTAATGATCGTGAGCTTTATTACAAGTATTTATAGTCGGGGCGCTCGAAAATTCCCGGGCATTTAAGCCGCGCTAATAGAAACGATCATGCACACTCTTTTTTTCTTAAACTCATTCCTCTCCCGGCTTTGATTAAAGAATCCTTAACTCTTTCCCCATTGTTTCAAATGAAACTGAAACTTCTGTCGAGATTTCAGGCGATTTAAGGGAACATGTTCCATTTTGCATTTAGGTTATACTTGGTTAGTTTACCGAGCACAATGATGCGATCCTAGCGGCTGTTTTAGCCCCAGCCGGCGGAGAACTGTTGGTTTGCGCAAGGTGAAAAGGATTCTAATAAAAAAAGAAAACGAGGCGACGTGCCTTCCTGAAATAAATTGCTCCCACTGACGGATTGGGGAAGAAGATTAACGAGCGCGGTATGTCGTTCGATTCGATACGTCGAATTATCGTGGGACAGGAACGAGGAGAACTCTTGGTATCGGTTATTAATGACCCCGGGGGCTCTAACGTCGTCGATGTGAGCGAGCGTTACCGATGCCTTGGAAAGCCACGATACGTTCGCGCGATTGATAAATATCCAACGATATCTGACGACGGCTTAAATTATAGTAGCGAGAATTGCGGTTAATTACCGTGCGCCGTGCGCTATGCGTTATGCACCATAATCAAGCCGTGAAGATATTAGTCACCGATTGAACTATACAGATGCCCAAGTGTCATGTAACATCTCAACCTGGCAAACTTTGACAATGGTCGACCCAGCCTTTTCAATAATTATGTTATAAATCTTGTCTTATCAATAATCTTATTGGAACTCTAGGTTTGTTTCGTATGTCAGGGATAACATACTTGTTTTCTACCAGAATGCTACTCGAGTTACGCTAAACCACATTCAATGTAAGAATCATTCAACAATCGTGACAGGATACCACAAGAGAGTCTAAAAAATAATCGCAGTCTTATTCCAAACTGTGGTAAATGTATCCTCTGACGATGAGTGTAACAATGTCATAGAAGTGAAGGTAACCTGTTATGGCGTCGTCATGACCAGCGTTCGCCGATACCAAAGTGTGATAAAAATATCGATTGATACAAGAAGTTAATATCATACTCACGTAATACTGTAGCTGAGCTTCATTCTCAGTGTAGAATTAGGGCAAATCTTGCAGTAAAAGCACAAGAAAGGCACAATAAAAAACACCACGCACAAGCACTCACATTATCGCGCGTCGCACAGGAAGGAACCACTAAAATGGCGGGAAGTAGCGATAGACGGCGCCACTTTCCGGTCCCGCGATGCTCATGCCTTGAAGTACACTGCTTAGCAGTTAGAGGAAAATAGCAGCACAAGTCTAAGCAGAAAAGTTGAGTTGAGTGTGCATCGAGTGCACATCGAGTATGTTTCGTAGTGCTTTGATTTGGAAGTTGCAAGTGGCAACAAAGCTTAATCATTTAGCGTGAGAAATCAATCGGCTTCAAAGATGGTACGATCGCGAAGCCGCTTGAGTAAGATTGGCAACAAGTGGAACCAATCTTGAAGTAAGTACTATATTCCCTACATTCTATTTTGCTCAATGCCTTTATCCCGCACTTGATAACCGTGTACAGATGCCGATTAGTCCTCTCCCTCCCTCTCTCTCTCTCTCTCTTATAGACTTCGATCATGTTTACTGGTATTATAATCGGCATTTCTGCGCCCAGTATTACGATATAGTTTTAATCGCGCTCTGTCCAGCAAATCGCATTCTACTTTGCTTGCTTGCGCTATCCTTGATCGCTTCCAAATATTCCTTGTTCGTTACTTCTTATTATCCTTCGAACAAAGAGTAAGGATAGTGCAGGGGGAGAAACAGGAGCTCGAGAGAAGGTAACCGGTGGCAAGTGAAAAGAGCGAGAAGGAAAGGAAGAAAACTGAAAGGATGTCCTCCAACGCGAGTGAGCTCTCGCGCTCCCAGGAATATCTAAGCTTTCGGGGCTCGATACCACTTAGGAAGATCGTTGTCGATGCCGATGGCACTAAGGTACGGAGCCAACCAAATGAGATATGATAAAACTTGATTAATCCATTCGTTACTTAACTCCGTTTCGACTTCTTAACTCTATCGTGTCAGCGTGACTCACGCAGTTCCCAGTTGGCGATACTTGCTCTTGTAAACAAATAGTAAAACAGCAATCACAAGTCATAGTGTGATTGGATTGACCACTTGACTTTGTGGAGCACTTCCACGTTTGCGAAAATCTATTAGTTATCAATATAGGAGTATCCATACTACTAAAATAATTTATGACAAACTTTTATCTCACAAATTTATGCGCAAAAATATACTGGCATTATTATAGGGATGGAAAGTATATGATTCAAGTCCAAAAAATATAAAGTGCCCATTGATATGTCTTCCACCAGTAAGTGGCACAGCAGATGTATTTTTCAAACAGATATTAGGCCTGGCTGCTAAAGGTTACAGAGTTATATCAGTAAGTTCCTAAATTGGATATATGTGTTTATTTTAATATGTTTTTATCATTGTTATACATTTAACATCTACTTTGCAGGCTGAACCACCGGTGTACTGGAATGTTAAAGAATGGTGCGATGGCTTTCGGAAACTCCTTGACTACATGGAATTAGATAAAGTTCATCTGTTTGGCGCATCATTAGGTCAGAACGTACGAAGAGAAGTTCTTGCCTTACTATTCCTTGCTCCTGGAATCAGTTTGGATATGATTTTTTATATGAATTGTAGGTGGTTTTCTTGCCCAGAAATTCACAGAGGTGAATGCCCATTGTCCAAGAGTAGTCTCCTTGATACTATGCAACTCATTCACAGACACTTCTGTCTTCAATTATAATGATTCAGCTGCAGTGTAAGTAAGTTTTTCCCATTCCAATAAAATAGAACTACCAACCCAATTTTACTGAGTAATGATCTAAGAACATTGGTACGTGAAATGTAGAATTTCATGGATTACTGGATCGTAGGTTCTGGATCTTACCCTCGTTGGTACTTAAAAAAATGGTCATGGGCAATTTCGCGGCGGACAATGTCGACGGAGAAATTATAGAAGCCATAGACTTCATGGTTGAAAGAGTATAACACTTTGCTGATCTAACTATAACTTCCACTTGAATGAACACTATAGCATTTTGATTTTTATTGCAGTTGGAAAGTTTAAATCAACCGGAACTGGCATCACGATTAACAATGAATTGCGTGAATTGTTACGTCCAGCCGCAAAAGGTCTGCCATCTTCCTATTACGATAATTGATGTGTTCGATGAGTATGCGTTATCGAACGCTGCAAGAGAGGAAGTATACAAGTGCTACCCCAATGCAAAGTTAGCCCACTTGAAGAACGGTGGAAATTTCCCATATTTAAGTCGATCGGCCGAAGTAAACCTGCACTTACAGGTACGAACAATACGCTAGTAAAGAATAATGAAAAAGAATAAAAATATTACAATTACATTTGTAGATACATCTAAGGCAATTCGAAGGCACAGAGTACGCTGCCTCGCAGAAAACGAAAACTTAGCGGAAAGTAACTGAAGAAGAATGAAAGTGGCCTAATCTGTTGTTAATCGTGGCTCATATTTGTTATATTACACGCGTTTCGAGTATAATTTTCCGTTTCAGACGGATGACTAAGTTATAGTTACAAATAAATGTTATTTATTAGGAAACCAGTACTCCTGCGTATGAGACTTACTCTTTGAGCTCAGACTCTCACCAACTTTTATGGGGAAAATGCCATTTTTGAGCATACAAGATTTTTCCACTGCAAAATCATCTGAATACGCCCAAGTGGGTGCAGACTTAAACATTCCTAATAGTGTTTTGTAAACCCGATGCTCTGTTTATGCAGGAGACAGAGCAATGAAGCGAAAACAATAAACAATAGCAATATCCTCCTACTCAGTCCTGCGGCTCGAGATCGTCCAAGTAATCAAAACGTACATTGTGAATTAAATTTATGTGATACGTCTTATGTTAATTCGAACTTTATGTACAAACGACTCCGATTGTCACGAACTGTAATATTCCACGAAATAAATATAATTTTTTATATGAAATGTGATTGAAATGTTTAATAGATTCTTTGTAGAATATTAGTGCTACCTCTATTCTTTGCGTACTGTCTTCTATATGCTAAAGAACGGCATTCACGGTGAATGAACCTCTAGACAGCCAGCAATTTACAAGGCAGGCTGACCAAGAGACCGTACAAGAACTAGCGCGGTATCGATTTCCCGGCGAGCTCTCGCTCGCGTTTCTCTTTTGCGATCTCGGATTACGGGGTCTTTCCTGTTCAGCTATGGGACACTCTTACACCCTCGCCCGCGTAGTAGTATGTACCTTCGACTTGTAGGGACGTACACGTTGCACGTGCATTTCTCCAAGGTTTGCGACAAATTCAAGATCTACCAAGTCGACATTCATTCAATATCCTTCAATGGCGTATTCCAAGTATTTCTGTCTTCGACGCAAGTTTGTTAATCTGCAGTTGGTTCATAATAGAGGAAACGTTTACACGTACACCTACCTGTCTATTAGAAATCGCAGTTAAGTAAATAGTACTTGCGAGTATACAGCAAAACTATTCTTCCCGATAAGATTACACTTCTGGACGTGTTAGTGTCAGCGGTGAAGTTAGTGTAATCGGAGTACTGATTTCACGATAATCATCAGTCCGACGCGCGAGGCAAAGGCTGGCGCGCCTTTGAAAGAGCAGTACATCACCTGGCTACCGTGTGGATAGCTGCGAGTTATCTTCGCTCCTATAGCGCGCGGGTGCGCGCTAGTAGCGTGTAATCTCCACCACCGAAATCCAAGGAACTTGGGGTTCTCGTGAGAAAAAAAACAGGAGCATCAGTGTATCGCTGTCGTGAATTTTGAATTTAAATGAAGAATTTCTAAGCCTGTTAAACGGACGACATTGGAAGCTAGCACGCTGCAAAGTGCAAATAAACAACACTTCGGGCTGATTGCAAACAATCGGCCGTGGCGTATTATCCGAATAATAGCTGATTGAAACATGTGACCCGGCTCAGTTTGCTCCAGGCGGTTTGCGGCAGCAGTGAGTGCCGAGAGATTGGCCAACTATAAAGCTAATACAGTTACCCGAGGGCAAGTGTCTGGATTGACTGTAAGAAAAATTACTGCTACTGTATTTCACGCGATCGTCATTCTATAGAAAGAATGGGATCGTACCAAATAGAGTCAGAGATTTAGTAGGGGCTTGCGTTATCCATGAGACTAGGGCATGCTCTATTCAGTCGATTAATTAAATGGTAGTTGCGTCTAATACCTTAAGCGGAAATGGCTCGCGTTGGGTTGGTATCTCGAGTCTCGAGTGAATCTATTTGAAAAGTGAAAGGAAGGTTGCACAGAGTCTTGCACCCTCCCGTAAAAAGAACTTCATCGCCCGAAGCATCTCACCTTTAGTAATTGCGAATCGTTTTCCTGTGTTATTAATGACCCCTCACGGTATCCGCACTTCTGCATCTGATTCCAAGGCAGTTTGCATAATTCTCCATTACTACAATATAAGTATTACTATTACAGGGAGCATTGCGCTTTTTGCTCCCACAGCAAGTCCGATGGCATCGTAAATTGCTAGGTTTTTTTAGTCTTCAGTATTTCAACGCTGCGCAACTCTAACGAGCCAGGGGGATTCGATTTGGATGATATCATTCGTGGCTAATGGTTTCGCAACTGGGCGAATGATTGGTTGATCCAGCTGGATTATATAAAATTTTCCTGGATGTAGTGACACCGGTTGTGTTATATTAATATTTGATGTTCGATCAGGTAGTCTATTAAGGCTTAATGTTGTTGAGTAGTGGTACAGCTTTGACACGTGAGACGATAATATGAGTGAGTCAGGACTGACGTTCTTCACTATCTATCAATAAGATAACTTGGCTTGTAAATATGTAGTGAACGTCCTCTTCTCCCTCAATTGTCAGTCCGAATTAATTATGTCACGTAATGCGAATAATTTAATATCGGTAACACCTGCATCATTTAATCATTCGCGCAAATAACATGCTAGCCGGCAGTCTACATTAATCTGATTCTTCTTCGCAGAGCAAAAGAAATACCCTGCAATTTAAAGTGTGATGGATTCGCCTGAAACGTGAAGTCGTTCTACGACGCATTTCTCGTTTAATTTACTCGTTGAATAATTCGAAAAGTGTCAAGGTCATCTTTACGGCTTGCAACGACTGGAGCGAGACAAGCCAGAAAAGAAAGGAAGATGGATAATATGGCGGAAAAGTCGCCGCTCTTGGAGCGGAAGTTAACAAAATCAATTAAATTCGCCTATGCAATGGGCCATGTTTTTAATGATCTCGCAGCTGCCATGTGGTTCTCGTACACTCTAATTTATCTTCAAAGGGTTGTCTTACTCGAACCTATTATCGCTGGTGCTCTACTACTTCTAGGTAAGTAAAATCAAGTGGAAAAATTCACACCAATCGTTTCTCGATCTCTTCAACTCTAATCTCTTTTTAGGGCAAATCGTTGATGCCCTGATGACCCCTGTCTTTGGATACCTCGTGGACCACTATAGTCAAAAGAAAATCTGGCATGTCATCGGCTCGGTTATGGTCACCTTGACATTTCCTATGATTTTCGGAGGATTTTCCAATACTTCCAGTGTCATGGCCATGCTTTTGTATATCTGTAGCATTAGTGTCTTTCAAACGGGTTGGGCTGCCGTACAGATCTCCCACTTGTCGATGATCCCATCACTAACCAGTTCCTCTTTGGCGCGAACCGATTTGACTGCTATACGGTAAAGATTTAGATTTCTTCAAATTTAGATTTAGACTAATCATCCACAATGTTAACTGTATTGTAAAATCTATTAACAATAATGCTATTAACTCAGGTACTCGGCGCAAGTTGGAGCAGCCGTGGTGGTATTCATCGTTACATGGATCATTCTTCCGGCACAGGAAGAGACAATGGTGCGACTGGATCAGCAGGATGTTTTCAAGTTTCGCGTAAGTAAGAGATTATGAAAATCTCAGTGGCATTGAATGAGAGAAAGCCGAGGAAATTGAAAATAGAGAATATCTCCTTTCAGAACATTGTCTTGATACTCACGCTAATTGGCGTGACGACCACAGTATTGTTCCATATCTTTCTCAAGTCTGCTCACTTGAGAGAGCAAGAGATGGGTTCGGCACGCAAGCCAAATGTCGAGGAGGTCCGTTCTCTTGCTGAATTCTCGCCGCGTCGTACTACCACCAGCAACCGTCGAGCCTGGCTTGGCACAACCCTTTTGTTAAGGGCTGCAATGCTTTACGTAGCGAGCAGGCTATTCATTACTCTCGCTACGGTATATCTGCCTTTGTACATCGAGGAGTCCGACGTCGATGGTAAAGAGGCTTTGGCCACTGTTCCCTTGGTTTCCTACCTGTCCTCCTTTGTCGCCGCCTTATTGCTTAAATACATCAATAAGTCCTGGGGCACAAAGGTAATTAATCGATAGGAATAAGCGGACCACCGGATCATTTCTCATTCAAGAGAAATTGAGCGTGTAATTTTAACCATATGACAATAGGTCTGCTACCTCATTGGGGCTCTGATTGGCATACTATCCGCTGTGATAACTGAATTTGCTGGCAATACTGCTGGGGTGGTATACTCGGTCGCTGCACTTATCGGAGCTGGTAGCTCAATCACCATGGTCACCGCACTCAGTGTGACCGCTGAATTAATTGGAACGAGAACCGAACGAAGTGCTATCGTCTATTCTATCGTCACTTTTCTTGACAAAGTTGTCACTGGTTTGGTAGTTGTTGCGATAGAAAGATGGTAAGAATCTCAAAGAGATATTTCTATAGGAAATGTATTTTTCATTAATATATATGACTTTTAGGAGATGCGATGACCCACAATTCTGTCCGCATTACAATCGCGATATGATGGCATTGGTATGCGCTGCCTCAATGATGCTGGGACTACTGACCCTCCTCTCGGTCTCGCGCTGCCTCAATTAACATTGTTGGTCTGCTATTCTATCCAAAAATTACCGCCTATTACCAGCTATTTCCTCAATTGTTATGAGTTGGATGCATGCGCAGTGCAAACACGAATGCAAATAGCACCGAGCGGTCAATAATGTGTTAAGTTTGGTATACTGACTTCCTAATACTTAATATTTATTTATTTACACGCCTCATGCCCTCCCCTGTAAAAACAAAAGAAGTAACAAATAAAACGAATTTTTCACATTTTTAAAGTAGGGACTATTGAAATTTGAGGGTTCAAGTAGAATGTACCCTTTCTTTTAAAGGTGAATTAAGTGGTGAAGCGGCGGCGCGCGGTAACATCTACTAAAAGCGTGGTTGAGGACTTCGATGTCGCCAGGCTTGGTGCGCCAGATGCCGCTGGTAGCCAGTCCGTTCGCTTCATACTATGTAGACGGTATTTCTCGGTGAAATCTTCTCAAGCATCGAACATTGTGGCAACGTGGCGCGGCACAAGGGTACGATGACCCTCACGCGATTTACACGTTACGTGGCCAATCGGCGAATGGCAAACCGCGCGCCGCCCTTGCCTTATATATGCGTAAACCGAGGATCTTCATTGAATTGCAATCAGACATATCACATATCCACACAAGGATACCCATACTTCCATCTATTTCCCAGGGTCAGCATCAACCCTTGTATTGCTGGTAAAAGTAAAAAGTCTGTTGCGAGAGAAAGCGAGAGGGAAAATTGGTAGGAGAGAGGTTATTGTGTGAGTGGCGCAAGGCGATCGAGCATCGAGTGTGAGAGGAAGGCAACTAAATACTGAAAGGAGTGAGAGGGATGTAAAAGCAGCGTGCGTAGGCACTGGCACGTTGGCACTAGTGAAAGGGCGAGGGCGGGTTGGGGGGCTAAGAAGAGCCGCTAGGGTTTCTAGGGAGAGTAAAAAGGCGAGCGCGAGTAGTGGAATGAAGAGAGCGAGCGAGAAGCGATCGGCTCGCGCGAAACATAGGCCGGAAGGTGCGCAGATGACCAGTGCGCAGAGTCTTGTTTTGCTCGGCTCGAGGAGAGGCGGTAGGGGACGGTGAGGGGGCCGATGCTAGGCAAGAGAGGGGGATCGAGGGGAGCAGTTGCGGTCTCGCGGGGCATGGCGTGCTGCGAGAGTTCTAGTAAACAAGTTGTGTGCGACTCATGCGGGATTCTGCATCTGGGCCAGTCGTGATTTTTCTCGCGTGTCAAGAGCGGTTATATCGCACGCTACTAAAAGACTGAGAAGTGGAATGCTGGTAGCTGGTCGACAGTCGTTCAACACTTTCCGGCTCGAACCGTAAATGGCAGCCACGGCGACCAAATACGTGGAATGTTAACGCGGCTATCCAAGTTTTATCGGAGGAACTTGGTCGCGGAGGACCTCGTGCGCCTTGTACTTTGCGGCTCCCTCTCCCTTTCTCAGTGTCTCTGCCGTCTACTCGCTCGGTGTTCTCACTGTCCTCTGGTGTAAACGCGCGTGCATCGTGCGTGCGTGCGTGCGTATGTGCATGCGTGCGTGCTGGCGAGTATCCGCGCCTAACCTCGAGCGACAAAACCGGGCGCCGCTCCTACTCCTCGCCCATTGAAAACTGTACCCGCCACTGCAGCCTGCTGCCGCTTTTCACTGTTATCGATCAACTTTTCATCTTCCGAACGACGACGACATCACCGTCGCGCCGCGCGCTCCTGTCAGCTGTGACGACCCGACTTGTCGCCCCGGCTATGCCACCCTGGTAAGTCCACTATTACAATCTATTATTCTCACACGCCTTTCTACAGCTTTCCACTAATTTCTCGTCAACCTTTGTCTTTCTCACCATGCTTTCTGTCACGCCTGCTTTGTGTTTTGAGAGCGAGCGCGACACGGTATTTTCGGCACAGCAGCTTGCGAGCTAACAAGCTAACAAGCGTCTTAGCGTATATCTGCCGGTTTCCCTATCGGAATTTGCCCTCGCGCTCTCCCCATGTCCTTCCCCATCTCCTTGGGCGCCACCACCGCCGCTCTTATTCTCCGGCCAGTCCTCCGCTTGGCCATCGTCCCGCTCGGGGCCACCGCGCGCGCCACTACGAAAAACGGGTTAGATCCGACCGCTTTTAGACGCGTTTTTGTTCACCTCACTCGCTTCCCCCGGCATCTCTACACGCTCTCGCCCTATTCCTTGCCCCTCCGCGCTCATGACACCCGAGAGCAGCACACACCGCGTGCTTTTCTCACGACGACTCTAGCTATGCCGGCAAGCCACGACGCTACCTCAGGCCCCATGCCACTCCAGGCGCCAACAAGTTTACCGTAGAAATTAACTCGTTTTCTTCCTATGCACTCGCTTTATCTTTCCTTCCAAGAAACCTAACTAATTTAATATTTCTATTTTCCCTCCAAAAAGGTTTCACAGCAGAATACATTTCAGGATACCTTATATTTATCGAGAGCTACGAATGTAGTACATTTCCGTAAGGAATACACGAGGACGTAGTATTGTTCGACGGCCTACACAAGTCTGTTGGTACAATAGACTTGATGAATGAAAAGTATCCCAGCGCAAGGGGTAGTAGAGGGAGAAAGGGAAAGGGAGTGGGTCGGTGTGTGGGGGGGAATGTTGACAGTAAAGTAGAATAAGTAATTTTGACAGGAAGGCGTCCCTCCGGCGAGATATGGTCGAGACGTCAATAGGCCGTGGCGGCACTGTATCGCATTCCATGATATTTCTCTGTTTAGTCAGTGACCTCGCGGCGGCTCGGCCAACCTCGTTTCGACGTCGTCGTGGTCGTTATTGTCGCTGCCACTGCCGTCGTCGGTACTCTTCGTCACACCGCCAGCTCTCTCGCCTCTTCTTTGTTACCGCTCTCCTCACTTGTCTCTCAACAGTCAGCAGAGAGAGAGAGAGAGAGAGAGAGAGAGAGAGAGAGCAAGAAAGAAAGAAAGAAGAGGGCCTCCTCTTGTTCTATTTCACGCTGAGCAGTCCTTCAAGATTATCCCTCTGCGCCGATCCTACCATCAAACAATTTAATAAATTGTTGAGAATAAATTATTCTCTTTAATGTTTCAACACCTTCCATGCGATGATACTTTTTGGATATCTTCATGATTAATGGTTGTTAGGAAAGAAAAGCTTTTCTTGAATTATGTCTGACCAGTGGTCGACTGATTCCCCTTTCGTTCGATAGTGAAATGTCGAGAAGCCACTTAAAGCTCCGAGCGAACCTTTAACGAGTACACAAAACATACTAGGTTGTTGCAGCTACTGTTTTGGTGCTCGGTGCTCTTGACCCTTTTGTGGTGATACTATCGTATTAAGCCAGTAAAGCGGAAAGTAATGTACACCTGTAGCGGTAACGATGACGTTTACGACGGCATAGACGTCGACAGTAATTTCCTCGCACCTTTAACAGCGAGAGAGTAACAGCCGAGTGGACGTCTGTCGGTGTGCGCGCTCCTACCGTTCTGCCGGATCAGTCAGCCAGCAAAAACGATTCGTGTTACCTTGCCTATGATCAGCAATGCTTCTAACATGCTCTTTCACCAGATCGAAAGTAATTCGATGACTTTTACTACAGCAACTTTCCCGCTACAGGCTTAGATGTGTTGCGTTCTTACGATCTTTCATCATGTTTGATCAGGAAAGATGGCTCTTTGCTATTACCTCATGCATTTCCTCGCTTAGTCAGAGGAAATGATCATTATTGTGTGCACACATATAAGGACACATATAAATAGGCTTGGCTCGAGCAGGAATGAAAGTTTAATTCCCGCTGGCTCAGGGAGCGATGTTTACGTTCGGACAGCCTTGGTTGCATCGGGTTATTGTAATCGGATAGCCTCTGCCCTCCTCGAGAGCCTGTCTGCCTGTACACCGGCACGGAATGTAGCCGTTGTTACCCGATTAACACACACCTAGTGCAGCCACATGTCACGTGTGCCCAGATAGGTCTTTCCATTTTGTAGCACTTTTAAAAACCATCGCGCATCACGACATCACATTTTTTATCTACCACTACTCACAAGAACACTAGAATTTAAACACAGTTCCAGCGCATGGAATACTGTATTTTCCTGCGTAACCGCGATACGCCACCTTAATATTGTGCAATCCATTCGTCGACTGCATCTCTTACCACGGAATTTCTCTCTCTCTCTCTATCTCTCTCTATCACTTTCAAGTTTGTCCTAGCAGGGATAGCGCGACGCGCTGGTATTCAATTTCGAAATGGTTCCATGAAATTCAACGAGATACAAGTAACGAGAGGTAAAGACATAAAGATGTTGAGGGACACGGGCGTGGGCTTCTTAAAGTGGAAGAGTGTAGATGCCGTAGGGCGAGGGCTGTTGGATAGGGATCGGCGGTGAAACACGATTCAAATGCATCCCTCGTTCATTACTGAAGAAAGGGCGTGAGTGGCGGTGCTGGCACGGTTTTAAGCGTTTGGGCGGTGAAGGTGAAGGCCAAGAGAAGCGAGGAAGGAAGGAAGGCAAATGACTGTAGAGAAGGGAAGAGAAGAGCGTGATAAAGGTGAAGTTGGCTTGGTGGGAAGAGGCGAAAGGAGACGTAAAGGAAAAATACGATGAAGTATAGTCGGCTAAGGAGTGGGGCGAACAAAGGGGGGGAGCGTTGGGAAGAGCGAGAGCGTCCAAGATATCGGTGGTTAAAAGGGGATGATGAAAAAGGTCGGTAGACTCCGAAGTACAAGGATAGAGGAAGAAAGTTGAAGAGCGAAGTTATGCCTGCGGAGAAGAAGGAAGAAGAATCCTGGTTGGGAGAGAAGGAAGAGGGGGCCGTGGCGAGGGTAGCAGTGACGATGTGATATGAAAAGCAAGGGGAGAACGGAACGAACGGCTTGTCTTCCATCGATGCCGCCATGTTAAGTATATAACATGCGCTTGTGTATATCCTCGTACGTTTCCCTCTCTTTCGTACTATGTACACCCCCACCCCTTAGCCCCATCACTC
The DNA here is from genome assembly GCA_910593735.2 of Ectemnius lituratus. Classification (NCBI taxonomy): domain Eukaryota; kingdom Metazoa; phylum Arthropoda; class Insecta; order Hymenoptera; family Crabronidae; genus Ectemnius; species Ectemnius lituratus. Next base: position 1,656,454 of record OU343033.1, read on the forward strand.
CCCCTTGCACCCCTCTTCCACTCTCTCACTCTTGGTGCGCGCGATGGGAACACCGTGGATTCCATTCTCCCAAGAGCTTTCACACTCTTCGGCTCTTCCTACTGATCCTGTAGTGCCTATATTAGATAGCAATGTTCATCGCGCGTGTTTACATTAATTCTTGAGTGTTCATGAGATCTTTCACGTATACCTCTTCATCATGAACGTACCGGATATGTCCGGGATGCTGCAAAACGGTGAGGGAATTAGTGATAATTAATGGCAAGCGAGAAATAAATGACAGATGAAAAAAAGAATCATATCAGCAGGGTGCAATTTGACATGTAGAAAATAAGCGAGGAACTCGGCTGATCGAGCCCCACTTTTTCCCCGAGCTCGACGACTCATCGGCGCCGCCAACAGAGCCTGTGTTTACGTGCGAACGTACTAGCCTAGCCTCTATACCGTCTATGTAGCATGCATGTAGTACATACGTGTTTCTATTCAGCCTTGGCATATATGAGCGCGTGTACTCGAGCGTGAGCCATCGGCGTGTGGCGATTTCAAAGGGCGCCGTTTCCCCGGGATTTTAGAGCAAGGTCTATTTCGATTCTCCTGATCGATTACTTTTCCTTCATATCGCCCTCTCACTCCCCTCGGCCTTGCCACCAAAAATCTAATGAATATCAGAGCAGTTGCAGCGTCTCTGTGAACTGTACGATGCGGTATGTGTTCGAATATCGAATACAGAATGTATCTTTGCTAAGCGCTGCTGTCGTTAGAGTGTCGAGATTGGCAATATAATCAAGGGAGGATTTTCGACTCTGTTTGAATCGATCATACCTTAAAGAAATTCATGATATCCATGCCCTCTGACATTCTGTGGATTTTCTGTGCCTACGTGCTTCCATCCACGAATAGGCAGAGAAGTTCTTAAGCTTCGCCGCAAACAAGTCAAGAAAGATCGGCCACGACGACCCTCACCACCCACGCTTAAACTTCGTCTTGACGATAAAAATTCTAGATCGCTCGCACTGCTTTATTATTACGGACTTTTTTTTTTCTTTCTTACTTGTCATCGTTTAACGTCACTTGCGTCATAATTAGAAAGAGGGGTTGACTTGTCCTAGATTAACCAGAGACACCTAGCGGGGCATATTAAAGTCAGACATTGGACGACGTATTTCCCTTAACGCCAGTCGTTTGCATCAAAAGTATATGATAGTATGATGTTGGCCGACTGCATACTGTGCGAAGCTGGCTCTAAATTCTGTTGGATTCATCCTGTTCACTGGCAAGATTCATGCGCTCGCCATATCATGTTATGGCGATCTCCCCGTTATTGACGTCAGTGGTTTCGGATGTCTGATAAATATAGAGCTATAGGACGGGTTTTCAACCCGCTGTAAAATCAACGTCACCAGAGGAAAAAAAAATGTAAGAAGATATATAAAAGGATGACTCATCGGATTGGTAGTGCTAATTAATGATGAAGACGCACAGTTATCGATTAAGGGGGTTGCTACAAGATACAGGAAGCCGTGTGTATTTCTTTTGCACACTTTCCGGTTAGAAGAACCGGTGGTTGGACTCTGGGAACCAGCAGGATTCACATGTGCGAATGTGGGACATTAAACGAACACTCATACGCATATGTGTATGTGTGTCGAGTTCACCCTTTTGCAATGTAGAAAAAAGTGATGTTATGTCGCGCGTTTAAGAGAAAACCGTTACGAAGATTCGAGTGCAACGGCGGAATTTCTTTGCATCCCAAAATCAGCGAAACATCCAAGCAAGGTCCCGTTTGCCGGATTGGCAGCAAAAAAAGGATGCTGCAGGCGTTTTACAAAGATCACACAGAGACATACATACATTTGGCCGGTGTTTCCTGCCGATGTAAATCAAGGAGTTCTAGATTGGAGGGGATTTACTTATCACCAAGAGCAGGTTGTTGAAGAGGAACTATTTACATTGGCGAGAAAGGGATGCGTGTGGTTGGAAGTGAAGGGTTGAAGAGTTGTAACAAGCATGGATACTTGACCCCTCTTTGAGAGAAGAAGGTGGGAAGAAAGCTGGACATAGAGAGACAGAGTGTGTATGGGAGGATGGGACAGTAGCCGCATGGACGAAGAAAGGGAACGAAGGGAAGGAAGTGGATGGGAAAAAGGTACCGACAATAGCCTAACAACTGAGAACAAAGCGAGCAAAAGAAATGTCTCACTAGTACATAACAACCGCATTCCTTCGCTGGCTCACGCCATATTTGAATCTTTCTCACTGTATGCCCTCCGTCGAATCTATCTTTCTCCTTCTTTCCTTGGCACGCCTTTCGCTCTCTCAGTTACACTTGATGCACTCACCTCGTCCTTACATTTCCAGGGTCTTCTCATCCATTTCGTTTCATCTCTCAGGAGCCGCGAGAGTCTGTGTTGTCTCTCTTTATCTGTTGGTTCTCCTTTTGGAGTCCAGTCTTCGAAGCATTGGTGCGCCGCTGCCGGTCTGCCAGTGCTCTCTTGGCCTCCAGAATGTCCAGATTCCTCCCTCTCACTCTTTCCGCTCTTCACACTGTTCTCTGGCCTCCTTCTCCCCTAACCCTATGCTTGTCCTTTTTCCTCCTCTCCACAGCACAATCCGCCTCCCACCAACCAACTTCCTTCGGTGACTTCCCCCTACAACTTCTCTCCCCTCTCGTTCCCTTCCCTCCTCTCACCCCGATACTTCACCAGTACCAGCTTTCCCGTTCTCCATTTCGCTTCGCAAATCGTTTTACTTGTGAAGGACTGGCGACACACAGACAGGAAAGAAAGACGTGTCCGTCGCTAGAGGAAAGAGGACACCGAGAGAGTACTGCGCCAGGAGAATGCGAAGAAAAAGAGATCTCGATGAGACCACCATCGTTACTTGCTGTATTTATTGGTGTATACCTACTAGGTCTGAGTAAATACTTGTCAGCGGCTGCTCAAAGTCTCTCCCCGTCTTGTATTCTCCCAATAAAAATTCTCGTCGCCCCTTTCAACCCTCTCTTCGCACCGAACAGTTC